>JAQGAK010004401.1:0-12323 GCA_034696945.1 Lipothrix lubbocki
AATAAATAAGTACTTAAAAATAAATAATAAATAAGTAAAAATAAATAATAAATAAGTACTTAAAAATAAATAATAAATAAGTAAAAATAAATAATAAATAAGTACTTAAAAATAAATAATAAATAAGTAAAAATAAATAATAAATAAGTACTTAAAAATAAATAATAAATAAGTAAAAATAAATAATAAATAAGTACTTAAAAATAAATAATAAAATAGTAGAGTATTCTTGCATCAGATTTGATGCAGCAGAATTACTCTCGCAATGCCCCTGAAGTAACATCTTCCCTGCCTTTCAAAGCGCCCGGGTGAGACGAGGAGCATGAGCAGCGTCATTGCGTCCCTGCCACGGACCGCCTCTCACGAGAATGCTGGGAAACTTAGCGTCGTTAACACTTGCGTTTTGTGAGGAGAAGCAGGAACTGATGAGGAGTAGAAGCGTCAACAATTCCAAAGTTTTTTCCTTGAATTTAAATTACAGACTTTATTCCCCTACTAATTATAGTCATTTTTTAACTTCGATTCAAACTGACAGTCGTCTATCACTGCACCGGAACCTGTTTACTATCCGATAAGGTAAACTAATTTCGATTTATTTTATTAAAATCCGTTAGTTTTTAACTCACAATTGTGTGGAGAAAGCCGGCGTCGCGCCGGCACTGCTTTTGTCTAGAAATGTTAATGCTCCAACTCTTTGTTAGCATTATTAAATGTTATCTCGAATTTAGTGATTCTCTAGATTTAATGTATATTTGCTTTTATGAATTTGACGAGATTGTATCAAGATATATCGGTGGTTAAAATTTAAAGTTATTTAAAGAAATTATCAGGTTTATTATGAAATCGGTTCACTCAGGCCAGAGACCTCGGGGAGGAGGGACAATTCTGATTTAACTTGGAGATTAAGTTATAAAAATGAAATTATTTAGGAGCTGTGGTGGTTGAAATTTTTTGTGATAAACATGGTTGAGATGTATGGAATTAATTGTAAAAGGTCGAAGTGTTCGTTATAATGACTTCATTGTTGTTTGACAGGGATAACTCTGTTTAGAATTCTTGTACGACGGCTCACATGGAAGATACGACACTTCCGATGGATGACTCTCCGATGAACAATGTTGGTTCTCCGCAAAATGGATTGACCCAGAGCGACGAGTTCGACGGACGAACCGTCGCTCCAAATTCCACGACCAACGGGTCGGACTGGCAGAAGACCTGCCCTACTCATAAGGAAAGGTTTGTGTATCTTCTCGATAGTGGGATCAACAGTGATGTTATTCTGTTGGTTGGAAAGAACGAGATCCCCTTCAAGGCTCACAAACTCATCTTGAGCACTGGATCTCCAGTGTTTCAGGCCATGCTTGCAGGAACGCATCCTAATTTTGAGATCTTTGTCAATGACGTTGAACCTAAGCCTTTCCGGCTTTTGTTGAATGTAAGCATTAATTATTAAGTTCCCTGTATGACTTAAGGTTACAACAACGAATAAGTTGGCAATGAGGACAAGATGTCGAGATTTAATTTCATTATTTATTTTACTAATGCTTTCAGTTTTTGTACACCGGAGAAACGGAAGCTGAGGTCAATGATGCACCGGCGCTTTTGTACGCTGCTAATAAGTTTCAGGTTCCGGACTTGGTGACACTGTGTGTGTTGCTTCTCAAAACCCACTTGTCAGACAAGAATGCTTCGTCTATCTATCAACAAGCTGAGAAGTTCGATCAAAATGAGCTCGCTGACTCTGCTTTGAATCATATTCGACGGTAAGTGTAACTCTAAATTCAAAAATGAAGTACTGAAAAAAAATCGTACAAAGAAATCTATTAATAATTTTGTGAATGGCATAGTATGTATATATGTACTTAACTACTTCTGCATTACTTTTCTTCCCAGACATGCAAGAAATGTTTTGGAGACAGAGGACTTCTTGACATTAAGTGCAAACAACCTCTGTCGTCTGCTGGAAGATGATGAGCTCGAAGCTGCTGATGAAATGCAAGTGTATGAGGCTGTCATGAGGTGAGTAGGGGTACAAGTTGTTTCATATAATTTCCGCGTCTAGGAAAGTCCAAGTAAAATTCCTATTCTAAAATTAGGTGGGCAAAGGCTCAAGTCAAGAAGGACGGACAACAGCTTAGTTCAAATAACTTACGAGCAGCGTTAAAGGATGTTATTCCAAACATTCGGTTCCCTCAGATGGACGTTACAGAGTTTTCTCTTCGAGTGGCTAAAAAAGGCATCCTCACAAATGACGAGTTGGTGCCGATCTTTATTTATTTCAACATTCCTGAAGCTCAGAGGCCATCTGTTGTTCCTTTGGATTTCAATTTGTCCCCTCGAAAGTATTATGAACCTTCAGGACGTACTTTCACTGTGAACAGATTCGCTGTTGGATCTAACTACAAGCGTACCGACGGAGGTTGGGATAGGATTGGGTTAGTTCGTGTTTTCATAAGCTCGATTTTTATAATAATCCTCAGTTGTGGATGAAGGGCTCTTTTGTTAGTCCTTACCAATTGTATTACGTTTCAATAATATAAATATTATTTGTTGAACTAGTTTCCAAGTTGATACACCACTGTGGATCGTGGCTTATGCCATTAATGCATTCAGCACTAGTCGAGGTGAGAACCCAAAACAGCGAAAGCTGTCTAAAGGAAATTCTTGTGAGGTAGAAATCAAACTGGAAGATTCCGTTCTGCAAACTTTGTACGGTGCCAAGAAAGAGACCATTCCGTACCTTGAGGCTCCGTACTACTGTGAATTCGACAAACCCGTTCGTATTGCCCCAAATACTGTATACATTGCTTCCGTGTTTGTTCAGGTAATCTTATGTCTCAGGAAACAAATTTACGAATTACAAAATAATACAGTTTATCTAATAATTTAATGGTACATATGATTTTAGGGGCCGAATCTTTACTGTTATGCTGGAGAACGGGAGAAATCCAGTGCAGCTGTTCAGTGTGAAGAACAAGCTATCAATTTCAAGTTCCAGGATGCAAATATTGTGGACGAAGAAGCTACTGCTAGTATGAAGCAGCTTCACGAGATTACCTTTATGCTCAGCTAAAAAGTCAATTCTGAAGTACTGATGATCCAGAGAGTTTATAAGGCCTTTGTATGAGAAATGAAGTTTATATATATATATATTTGAGGATGTGATCACATCAGGGCAGGCCATTTTATTTTTTACTTTCTCAATAACTATTTTGAATATCTATACGAGGACAGCACAATTGGATCTATGTGTTGCATTTAATTTACTTGATCTGGACCGATCAAATCACTATTGTTAAATGTTAGGAAGCATGTTTATAGTACATAGTACGCATAGTACCGAACAAAGTTTCTAAGGAACTTGATGCTAATGCTACTAATTATAAAAGTACTGTACTTCTTATACTTTATTTCATTTTGTGTCTTGTAAACATTTAGCTAGACATTTTAAGCTGTTTTAAGTACATTGAACCATTCATAGTATACATTATTAATCTCTTTTATATACAATATTAGGATGAAAACTTATGTGCTTCCCATTTATTTGTGTTGACTGTAATAGCTCCTAAATAAACATTTTTTCTTATAATTTTTTGATTTAATTTTCTTTGCCATCGACGCCTTTTTATTATTCTGGAGGAACGATTATTTGTTTATCCGATTTAGCACTAATAATTATTAAATTATTTAAAGTAAATTGCATTTTATTTAGGTAAACAAATATTCCTTGAAGGTGTGTGCTTTGTGCAGGGTACATACTTTTAGTAAGTACCTAAATAGACTACAGCAGTTATTACTGTTATTAGTAAAATATTATTAATTTTGAAGTTATTGAATTTTATAATTAAGATCACTTGTGTAAATCTTTATGACAAATACATATAAATAATTAAAGCAGATTCTTATAATAAAAGCTATCAACATTTTATTTCAATAAACCAAGTACTAAAAAGCAAGCAAAATGTAAGCTTGTTTGAGATCCTTTTTCTGATATGTGGTTGAATGATTTTTAGCTGTTTAATTGTCGTGACAGTACTTTCTTTTTATGTACTTTTAAACAACCACTATTCATGGTTAGAGTAAGTGCGATTCAGAGAAGTAGAATAATTATTATTCTGTTGTCTCAAGCTTATAAATGTAACTAGTTTTCAGAAATTAGTATTTTGCATTAAATTAACTGAAGGCCGTTCATCAATAAGTTATTGTTACAGATTATTCAAACTGAAGTCAATAATATTCATCTAATCAGCTAATACCGTGCAGTACTTATGTTTAGAAGATAAACTCGACTGCAATGCGGAGTTTCTTTTTCCATAAAGGTATAACATGTCTAATTTATAAAATTAAATGTGATCTGAGTACTTTACTAATAGATTACTGAGTACGTAGGGTTTGGCATTATTAATTTGTTGACCGTCGCCACATTCGGATGATGCACGCGATGACGGGAATTGCCATTACGTTCATCTATGTATCTAATAAATGCTATCTTGTCGGGATAAACATAAACAATTCTTCGAATAGATATAAAAACAGATCAGGAAATGCCATATTGTATTGAAAATAAATGGACTTTATTATTTTCTCTGTATACATATTATTGAGATAATAATTATTAGCATTGATTAAGACAACAATTTTTAGTATCATATAGGTATAAATAATTCCTTCCGGCAAAACACCGGCAAGTATACTTGCGTCTTTAAAATATAATTGCGTCATGTAAATAATAATTAATTAGAGATTAATCAACTGCAAAGAATCGCTGGCTGTCAGTTTCGAGTGGAATAGTAAATATTTTTAACAGATAGGAAGGAAATAGAATGCACAAACGTAGGTAAGGTGTCAGTTATGATGTCATAAATGGGTATAAAAACCTTCAGCTGTAAATATTGAATATCATTATAGATACAAAAGGTGTCCGAAAAGTAACTGCAGTGTTGAAAAATAATAGATTGAAAAAAAGTCACTTTATAAATATACAATAATATCTATACATAATTATAATTAATATCTTTATTTCATTAATAAAAACAATAATTAAATATACAGTTCTAAGGATTCAAAATTTTATTGCTTAACTGTAAAAAACCAAAATGAACATACTGCTGCTCCTGTTCGTAATTTCAAACCTGATAACAAATTTCGTAGATGCAAGAGCTGCTACTAAAATAAAACCGAACGAGAGATGTACCAGTGGAAACTGTCGCCTTCCGGACTGTTTCTGCTCATCCCTTGATATTCCTGGAGGATTCCAACCCAAAGATATTCCTCAGGTAAAAAGCTTTTGTAAATATTTTTGTGTTGCAATAATTAATTAGCAACCTCGCAATCGCAATAGAAATTTTAAACGATTTTGAGGCTTTTCTATTTTTGATTTTATGCTGAAAATGGGATAGGTATATTAAAAATGGGGCACCTTGAGATTTGCGTTGGCTAAAAATGAAATACCTATGTACTATAGTTATAGTGGGTAATATATTTTAACATATACTGGAAAATGTATAACAAAATGTTTAATTCTGTAATATATTAATTTCAACAGATAGTATACTTGACGTTCGATGGTGCCCACACCGTTGCAACTACGGATTTATATTCGAAAATTTTCGATGGTCGCAAGAATCCTAATGGGCAATCCATCTCCGGCACCTTCTTCATCAATCATGATTATAATGACTACACCTTGACACATAGATACTGGCGAGAAGGACATGATATTGCTTTGAATTCAATTTCCAAAACCACGAGCACCTACTATTGGCAAAATCTTGATGAAGCAGGTTGGATCAAGGAAATTGCGGATCAAAGAGCTTTGGTGGCTAAATTCGCTAAGATTCCGGAGGATGATGTAATTATTTTATTTTCATCAATTTTATTTCAGTTTCACTAATTAATTCCATTAATTTGGTATTAGTTTTATATTAATTAATTATTAATATCTTCACCGTATATTTAGTGTGGAACGTTACAGTAAAAAATAGTATCTCGTTAAAACTGATCAATTTTTTTTACAGATCCATGGATGCAGAGCTCCTTATCTACAAGGAGGTGGAGATTCCATGTACAGCGCTTTGTACAAGAGCGGATTCCGATATGAAAGTTCCCGCCCAACTAGGACGCTTCGGCCTGTTTTATGGCCGTACACCGCTGACCACGATTCGATTCAAGTAATTAAAATTGAACAAATTAAAATCAATTTTTTCGTTAGGTAGTATTGTACTGCTGGGAAATATGTGCCTTGTTTCTTAATTCAATTATTTAGCACTTATTTTTATACCACTTATTATTTATCAATTATTAACTACAAATAATTAGAAATTCAAATTTCAAAATGAGAATTTTTACAACCATGTTCCCATTTATTTATACACAAATTGATTCCCAAATCATGGAAGTATAATGTAGTTGAATATTCTTCCAACAGGATTGTCAGATCCAGCCCTGCCCGACAGGCTCTTACCCTGGATTCTGGGTGTCGCCATTGGTTGACCTCGTAGGAAGTAGTGGATTCCCTTGTGCTATGGTCGACAGTTGTTTGGATCCGTAAGTTTTTAAATTAATGACACTGATGACAAAGTTTTTTGAATTTGAATTAACTGAAAATATTCCGAATTATTACAGACCAGCATCCGCAGACGAAATGTTCAACCTTTTGTACAACAACTTTCAAGATCATTACACTTCCAACCGTGCTCCATTTGGTGTTTATGCTCATCCTGGATATTTGAACAATGATTCGGTTTGGATCTTGGAAGGATATTTGAAGTACACGAGTTTAAATTTTCATAATCCAAGAGTTATAATAATTATTATCACAATTACAATTATTACATTATTATTATTACAATTACAACACATAAATGTTATTACCTATTAATTAAATTTCTGTTCAGATTCGTCGAGTTTGTCCTCAGTTTGGGAGACACATACATTGTCAGCATTGACAAAGGTCTTGATTGGGTACAACAACCAGCGAGGTGGGCCGACTTGGATGCTTTACCAGCATCGTGGCAACCAGCACCAGTAAAATCCAACAACTGTCCTTTCGCTTTCAGCTGTAATTACGACTCTTCTTCCCTACCACCTCAATTTCCAGGACAGAGGTATAAATTCTTTTATTTAAAGTAAGATTGCTTCAGTTTTTGTGTTTAAATTATACTAAATATCTTCCATTGCATTTCAGTCGGACAATGTCTTCATGTGTTGTTTGCCCGCCGAAATATCCATGGCTGGACAACCCTTTCGGACAAGCATAATTATCATGTTTTCAATATAAAAACAAAAACCTAACCAGTATTTAATATTATTATTAGTTGTAATTTTTAGAATAATAGTGTCATATAAAATATTTATTAATTTTTCTTATTAGCAATATCTAATTAAATTTTTATTAAATAATTATTTTTATTACTATGTTATGAATTTAAATTGGTGAAGTTTGTTCAAATCAATGCAAGCCAAATGTTTATGAATAAAATATTATAATTAATACAGACTCGATTTATTACAACTGAATAATTTCTCGCTAATAATTTATTAACGCAACATTAAAACTCTACTTGATACAGAAACTTTTCTACAACGTCCAACACCCATTCCGGTTGGTCCAGCATGGCATAGTTACCAGCGTTGCGAACCATAGCAAAAACTAAATTATCAAATGATTTTGTGTAACCCGCAATTTCATCTTTTATTCTCCAGATTTTCCTCGGAGCCTTGGCATACTCCTCGGACCCCTTCCACTTCAAGGCTGCAATAGTTCGGACAATGGACTCCGCATGCACTGAAAAGTCAAACTGTGGGGCGTACATCAATACTCTGTAACCCAAATCCAACATCTCTGCCATCACTTCCAAGTGAGATTTGAACATGTCCTGGCTGAACTTGATCCAAACTTCGTAATTTATTCCAACAAATTTGTGGACACCGACGTGAAGGAGATTATGCACTTCCTTCGAGTCCAAGAACTTCTGAAACCGTTCAATTTCTGATGGTGGCTGACTATTTAGCAAGCTTCGGAAGTCTTCAAACCCTGTGAAGCGATTTAGAAGAGACTTCTCATGGAAGACACTTCCTATTAGAAGCTGTAAAATTTAAGAGTAACATTTTGCTTTATTTTACTTAATATTAACTAATTAAATACATTATTTAAGATTCATTTATGTACCTCGAATGCTTCATCAAATTTGCCATTAGCTTTTAATTCCATAGCTTTGTCCATCTCCACTTGCATAATTTTAGCTTGTTTCTTATCCAGGAGTCCAGCCTTGTAAAAGAAATCTACTTGATTTTGTATCTGAATGTCGAAGTCAAGGAACGGCGAACCAATGACAAAGCCTTTGAGATTAATTTTAAATTCGTTTTTTTCATTTTCTTTGTGAATTTTCTTCGCCGTGTGGGCAATAAAGGAAGCTGTTTTGTGAAACAAACGAACATGTAGATATATATAATAATAATAATTTGCTGTATGTAGTACGAATTCTGCTGCTGTCGATTTGAATACATCAAATTGTTAAAATATTTTTACCAGCATAAGTCTCTCCAGCCATGTAAAAATCTTGATGTTGATATTCACAGAAAAGGGTAAAAAACTGAACCAAAGCTTCATGAAGCTCCGCTGCTTCATCATCAGATGTGTTAGCATATCCGGCATGGTTGTCAGCGAAACTAAAACCTACAGAAGTAAATAAAATAAAATCGTACATATAGCTTTGGAAGCGTTATTTTTAATAATATAAAAATTAAAAGACTATGTAAGTACATTAATTTAAATATTACTATCCAAATATATTTAGTTAGAATAGTTATTCTTTGATTGATAATTCAAAAGCAAGAAATTGCAATTCAGAAAAATAGTTTCATCAATCATAATCCAGGATATTTAGCAATATTTACGCCTTCTGGAAATTTGACAAACTTTTCAGAGTACGGCAATTGTGGCATTTACCTGAACCAACTGGGGCATCGATATACAACATGGAATGGGATTTGGCCCATGAATACTGCCGTTCTTGAAGGTCGTCGTTCTCGTCCAAGTAAAACGGTCCGTTCTCCATAAATATCCCTTTAAGAGCAGTGTGGCCTGGAATTTCATTCACCCAAAGAATGATAGGAGCTTTATCTGGTTTTTCCTATGTAAATTCACAAAAATTCATTTAAAATAATTGCATTTTTAGCCAAAATGCTATAGGAGATGAACAAGTCTATGCAAATATTATAAGAATATTAAAATATTAAATGCAACTTACTTGTGAAGGGAAAAACCAAAAGAACAAATTCGAATTATACTTCTCATCGATAGTTAAGTATCCGCTGAAGCTCTTTACAGGAGTTTTGAAGTTTGAATGAACCAAATTCATATTATCCTCAGAAGCTGCACGAGCTTTCTCAAAATCCCCGGCTTTAATAAGTGGCGTGAGGAATAATTCCTCTCCTCCAGTCTCATTGCAAGCCTTATTCTGAAAACTATGAAAAGCTTCATGTATTAGGACCAATGTCAATGCTGACATTGGCAGGGCAACTGTAATAACTTTCTTCATTTTCCTGTTGCAGCTTCCACTAAGCCGAAATTGGAACTAAGAACTGCATTTCATGAACTTGCTATTTATATGAGAAACCTTTTAAATATAATCTCTATAATTTATCATGTTAATTTTTAATTGTTGACGGTTGGGCAGATGAGATCGAAATAATTAACGGAAGCATTTCCGTGTCATGTGAAGCTTACAACAGGAAGATGTGTCAGAACCGAGATAGCGGGCATCAATAATTATAGCAAAAGCTCCTCGAGGCTTTAATTAATAGAAAAACTTGTATTTGTATACGTACTTCTGCAAAATACAAAGCCAAGACTCCAAATATTTATGAAGTTTCATTAATTCGCACGTATAGCGTATAGAATGTTAACGTTACATGTAAAGCCAAATCCAATGAAAGGTCAATAAATTGTATTAATTAAAAATAGAATAACTAAATAGCTTCACAAAGGTTCAATGCTTGATTTAAACAATTTTACTTTACGCGAGATTTTATTCACATTTTCGTTTCTTCACCCTGGTTTAATGACTTCGGTTCAGACTGCTCCGCTGTGTAGAATAGCAACGGGCGAAACAGGTTCTTGACTTCCGGTGTAAATAAAAAAGACGGTCATAAGTTTTATTTTCTGCAATAACTTCGTAAAACATGAAAAGGAACAAGTTTGTGACGCACATGTGTATGTATACATTTTATCTGTATGTTCACCTTTTGTTACTAATTATTAATAATATAATTAAAAGTGGAACTATCCATAAGCACAACCAAACATGATAAAGTAGATACAACGATATATTTCCTCATGTAAGTGATACTCATATATGATATAAGGGGTAGGCCACAAATGATGTCACGGGAAAAAGTGAATTTTTCAGACTCACTGACTGCTAAGTCACATTTAGTCACAATTACGAAGGACTGACCCTATGTGACATAACGGTCCATAAATTAATTTGTTTAGGAGCTTATAAAAGGAGTTATTATTTGAACCTATATAAATAAGAGCTTGTCTTTATTAAACTAGTTGTCTGGTTGTGTTTACCGATGTTGGAAAAATTTAGCGCCTTTTCATACTAAAGAATCTAAAAATTTTTTTATATTAGGCCAAAATAATACAAGCTACTTGTTACGGACAGCACAGATCTCACAAAATGGAGTCTGGATGTCCCACGGCACGATTACTCAAAAACGCTTGTAACGATTTTAGCGGAACTTTGTGTATATACTATACACTAATATCTTGGATAAGTTCGTAAATTAGCAAATATAGTACAGGATTCAGTGAATTGCTTTTCTTTATGTACTATTTGCTCTTTAAATATGCACTTATTCCACCGATTACGCTTTTTTGAATATAGTAAGTAGTAATAATATATACTGGTGGGAAAAATCGGTCCAGTAATTCTGGAGTTACCTGGATTTTAATAATTAATAATAATTACCAACAACGCTAAAAATACGTGGACATTTTAATAAACTTTAAATCAAAACTATAAATTATCAGGCTGATGTCCTCTGTATATTTTGTAAATGAACACACGGTGCATTTATTTTGCGGGTATCACTATTTTAATTACTGACAGGGCTATAATAATTAGGTACTTGATACATCTGCAACATACGTTCTCTGGATGATATCCTTAATATCAATACTAATTTTCGGTGTGTTATCTCTATTGATTATCCACCATCACATTGCTGCGTTGTGTTAACGCATATAGACGGTATTGAAATGTGATCTTGAACACCCAAGAAATTTAAAATCAGCCTTAAATCAATCATAAATGTTTACTCATATTTGCTTAAAATGATGATTGATCTTGCATTTAAACAAAATGTGTAAAAAAGAGTGTGACATCACAAAAGATGCCATACACCCACTGTATCTGTCACAGATAATAACAAATGAGTGAACTGACTGACCCACTCAAGCCGTGACATCATTTGTGGCCTACCCCTAACCATAAAAAATGACAGATCCAGGAAATCATACTCATATTTATTTTACAGTAACAACTATATCATGTGCATCATTTTACATGAAAGACGAAGACTAAATTTTTGTCCCACTGCTAACATTCCAATTTTGCAGCATCACAGCAAATTTAGCCATATACATAGTCAATACCATGTTAATTTGTAACGAATTGCTTTTATAACAACATTGGACCCAATGAATTATACTAACATTAAATTTGAAAAATTCATACATCAACACTATTATATACACTGAGCATTTGAATAATTATATTCATTAGTCACTATTTTCATCACTGCGTACGAAAATTTATAATCCAAATTATATTATGAAATTATGACTCATAATTTGTACTAATAATGAATATATTACGATTTACGATAGTTTGCACTATGGTTTGACATTTTTGTAAAACTCAGGTTATTTGAAATATGCTTTATATGTTTAGAATTTGTAGTATCAATGGAAAGCGAAAGATGGGAAATCAGAAATCGCTGACGGTAGATACATAGGAAAAACAAGTATTATTATGAAAAATGCCTATACAGATCGACAAAAATATGGTACAAAACAAGCAAATTATTTATACAAGTACACTAAAACCAAGTATATGTACTTTTTGTTACCCCTGGCAAAGCGGAGTTATAGCAAACAGCATGACGCCTATAGCCTATATTTTGAATGCATTTTTAGTTCAGATCCGTTCATTACTTTGCAATACACAATATATCTATAACGATAGTTTATAAGGATGATATTAGTATATAATAAGAAGGCACATAAGGATTAATAAGGATGTATTGCGGGA
>JAQGAK010004402.1:0-12318 GCA_034696945.1 Lipothrix lubbocki
TGGTGACGGGGTTCTTTTTCAATTTCCTATGTTATTTAAATGGATATCTCATCCTGCACTGAATTGATGGTGGATGTTTCATCCTACATTTAGATACCTATGGAGTTAGCTCACTCTGCATCTCTACCGACGATATGTTTGATCATTATAAAAAATATATTTAAAAATAAATTAAGCCAATAAATTTGAAAATAAATTTAACCAATAAATTTGAAAATAAATTTAACCAATAAATTTGAAAATAAATTTGAAAATAAATTTAACCAATAAATTTCAAAATTAATTTAACCAATAAATTTGAAAATAATATTAACCAATAAATTTGAAAATAAATTCAACCAATAAATTTCACCCATAAATTTAAAAATAAATTTAACCAGTAAATTTAAAAATAAACTTTGAAATAAATTTAAAAATTAATTTAAACAAAATTTAAAATAAATTTTAAAATTAAATTTTATATCAAATATCAAAAACGTTTCCGCTTAATTTTCAAAAATTAAAATTGATACACTTGCAATTAAATCGTCTTTATTTTTGTTGGAACCTCGTTATAAGACACGGAACCATAAAGCTACTTTAAATAAAATCTCTTGCCGAGAATATTTTAATGTCATGTAACTAATAACAATACAACGACAATTGGAATTGTGTGCGGTATTGTTACTACAATAAGACTGATTTTGTAACGGGAGTCAAAATGCATATAAGTTATCGTTGTGAATAAAAACAATAACAGATTAACGGAAATTTGCGTATGAAAAATTACAGAAAACGATACATACTAGAAGAAAATTTAAGATTATTATTCTTAATGGAATTAATTTATATATTTAGATACATAATACGCGTGGTTTTCATAATAGTTTGTACACCAATATGGTTGCCATATTGTCAATTTGTCACCCCAGGTTTATTTGCGATGCTACGGCCCTGAAGTTGACTATATACTTTTGAATCCAAATGCAAGATGAGATATCCACCACGAATTATGTGGAAGGTGGGACATCCCGTTTATATTGAATAAAACTTAAAATTGGGAAAGCTTGTATTCAAAAATTCAACTGCAAAACAATGGCTATCTCACGTTGTACTACAAATGATGGAGTATGTCTCACTTTGCAGCGAGACGCTCTGTAAATCAGACAACTCTACAGAAGGCTTTGATTTTTGAATACCAAATGATTGGTATGTTTATCAGTATTTCTCAGGGTTTAAGAGAATATGTTGTCCAGGTACGACAATCTGTGGCATGATTTGTTTCCTATTATATTTCGTATTTATATATCATATTTCACTCATTGATTTTGCTTCAAGCTCAAAACAAAAAGCTTCGTAGAAAAGTTCAACTTTAAAAATTGTCTTTTATAATTAACCGGGTAACTCCGAAACCTAATGACTAATGCGGCTTAACTTAGAATTCATACAAACCTTGTCTTGGGACTGTCTACACCCTAAAGTTTCAGAAATATCGGGATAAAGTTTTCAAATACCCGGGAACTCTTAAATGGTTTGACCGATTTGGCCCAACATCAATATGTTTGGAGACTTTGTAAACCAATTTTCAGTAAAATCATGGGAAATGTTGCCAAATACCCGGGTAACGCCAAAACAGTTTGGTTGATTCGGCTCAACTTCAAACTTATCTAGATACTATGCCTGGAGACTACGTGTATCGGGTTTCAATAAGATCCGACGGCCCGTTTTATACTTATCGTACCCACAGACTTACAGAATTACAAAGTTAAAAGGGGCAAATTATCATTATTGACTTATTCACTACCACCTACTACCTGTTTATTATAAAAATCTCGGATAATATTAATTTTATTGTAAGATATCGGTTGTCCGGTACTCAGTTTTGTTGACTTATTTAGTTCGTCGATTGATTTTGTCTCAAACAAAAAAATAATTGCAAAAATGTCCTGATAAAAACAATCAATTTCTTTAACATTACTAAAAAGAACGATCAAGTATTGAAAAACTGATGAAAAGACGATCGTCGTGCGGCATTCCTTAATTTAGTATAGAAGATATGTACAAATATCTTAAACAATTTACATAAAATTTAGTTTACATTTTAAAATTATCAGAAGCTTACTGCAACAAGGATTAGAAACGTCATTCTCCCAGCTGCAACTTCTCTTTCTTTCAGACTTCCGACTTCGTAAAAGTGGACGCAGATTGAGGATTTGTGATTTCTCTGAAGATGATAAAAAATATACAAAATTAATTCAATAATTAATTCTAAATAATAACTTAATATTTTTATAGCAGAGATTTAGCAGAGATTTTTCAAAGTTTAGTCCTAGCTTAGCTAGTCGACACAAATAAATAAAATTTTACAAATAACAAGCTTCTGTTAAATATTTGGTTAATAATAATAATATTAAGACCTTAATAACCCTAACACAGGGGTGAAGCAAGCTGAAATGTGTCTAGGTAGATACGTAGTACAGACGCATATAAAATTGTTTTTAATCACAAGAACGGCAAAAATGTTTATGAAATAGGACACAATGTTTGTAATGCTTCAATATGCTAGATGTATATCAATTTCTTTGCTGACAATAGTTGTTGTCTTGGAAGCGATTTTCCTTTCTTAGTATTTATTTTGCATTCAATTTAAGATGTTTATATTAGGTTTAACAAAATGATTCATGTACATTGAATAATTACTGCTGGTAATTATTAGTAATGAGTAAGGCCGGGAATTTGCGGAAGACTATTCTCATCCTGGGTAAATATTAACCCCCAACACTCGTACATTCCAAAACTAAAACAATAAATGGAAAATTTATGAAAAATGCGGAAATCAAAAGAACTTTGCAAAATGAGCGAATTGTTTGCAAAATCCGAAAAACAGTTTTCAGAATTTTTCAACTCACATTTACAAAGTTTGTAGGTGTAATTTGAAAGTTGTAATAAAACAAAACACAGTAACTTATAAATTGCTGACGGACAAGCAAAAGGTTAAAGTAGTAATATCAGTCGTAGTAGTAGTAGGGTTTTATTGATTTAGGCCGAGCAATTTCAATATTCCAATTATACAATTTAATATTTTGGATATTACTCTCATCTTACAGATTTCGTACAAAACTTACACATTTAAACAAATTCCTTCAATTTATCACAGTGTTCTGCTAATGAGAATTTGAAATTGTTCTTCCCGCGGGGGTTGTCTTGACTACATCTATTAGGGGGTATTAATGCTTCAATATGCACTAACGTAATTTCTTTCTTTCTTTACGAAGGACCAGTGCCCAGTGGCACAAATATTGCTTTATTCTTCGTGAACCCTTAAATCTTCTTTGGAAGCCTTTGCTTCCCAAGTACGAATAAACTTAAGGGTGAATTCAACAACAAATCATAAACTTTCTAGCATCTGCATTGAAAATTAAAACGGTGTTGTTTATTCGCACTCAGAATTACAATTGATTTTTATCATCATCATCATAAACGGAATCATAGGTGGCGTTAAATAACATTGCTAAACAATTTCTTTCTCAAATAATATTTTTCAATTTGGAGTGTAATTTTAAATTTAAAACATTTTGAAACAAACTTCTCTAATAACAACAGTTAAAAGCTATTGCCATTACTACTCGACAACAACTCCATTAAAAAGTTCCACAGCTTCAGAATACTTTCCTTGATTCTTAAATACGACGGCTAAATTATTTTTTGCCGTCAAAGTACTTGGATGCTCAGGACCTAAAATACCCATACGAGATTTCAATACCTCGGTATGAAGTTCCTCAGCCTCGTGATATTTCCCTTGACTTTGAAATACTAGGGCTAAATTATTTTTTTTGTCAAAGTACTTGGGTGGTCAGGACCTAAAATAAGGATTTCAGATCTTAAAATTTCGGTGAAGAGTTCCTCAGCCTTAGTTAACATCCCTTTCTTTGTAAACACTAAACCTAAATTATTTTTTGTCGTCAAAGTGCTTGGGTGGTCAGGACCTAAGGTAATAATTTTAGACTTTAATACTTCAGTATTAAGTTGCTCCGCCTCATCGTAGTTCCCTAAACGTTGGCATACCTTTGCTAATGTCTCTTTTGTTAGTAATGTTTCGCTATGTTTGGAACCTAGAATCACCGTTTGATGTGTAATCACATAATTTAAAAGGGATTGTGCTTGGCCATATTTACCTTGATCGAGGTACACTTCTGCTAAATGATAAATTAAAAAAAGTTTATTTGAACTTTCACACGCGTGTTCATGAATTTTACTGATATCACATGCTAACAAACTTAGATACATTTGTTCTGATTCCAATAACTTTCCTTCAAGCCTATAAGTGCTCGCTAATTTCTGTTGGTACTTGGGAACGTCTTCTGTATTGCAAATATCGCTTTCTAACATAAATTTTAAAATATAAATAGCATTGTAATACTTCCCGTTGCTGACGAGTTGACCTGCTAATATATCAAGAAAGTTGTAAGTATTTTTCCCACATTTCTCTTTAAATACAAGATTGGCCAAGCGCATACCATTTTCTAAGATCATAAACTTGCGGATATTATTTGGGGTTAAGCTTTCCAAATACTTTCCAAATTTGGTAGAGCTGCTAATAATTGTTTCGCGGAGTAATTCCTTTTGACCGAATACATTTCTAAGCATTTGTATTCTTACTTTTTGTAGCATTCGATGAACTGTGTAAAATTTATCGGCAACGTTTATAAGGTTATACTTTACTAGTAAAGTCAAAGACTTTTTAATGCTGTTTCTGATCTCATTGTCAAAAAAGGAAAGTAATAGATCTACCGGAATACCATCAGGGTTAAGCAAAGCTAGAATATTAAGACACTGTAATGCTAACTCGCCCCCTCTTTTCTGCGAAATTTTTTGAAAAGTCATATTAAAGACACTATAAACCGTGTACGAAACGCCAAGGTCACCTGCTACATCATTGGGTGTCTCATCGACGTAGCTTTTACTTCCCTCATGGTATTCCTTTAAGAAGTCTTGCATGCTATATGCCTCTTCTCCTACGGCTTCACGTTCGTCCGATTCCATCTTGATCACTCCGATGACTTGTTGGATTACCAAGGGAAGTCCGTCGCATAGTTTTATAATCTCCGCTGCATTGGATCGATTTTCTTCAGTGTCCTTGAACTCTAGTTGTGTCATAAGCAACGTGAAGCTTTCCTCATCGTTAAAGCCAGACAACGGAATCACTTTGCAATTACGCCATTTTCTGTTTCTTGTCGTCACCACAATGGATGGTTTCACAGATCGTGTTTTAATAGACCGAGGAAGAAGCGGTCCTAAACCGTCTTTGCCATTTTCGCCCAGCAAGGAATTTGCGTTGTCAAAAACAATAAATGCTGGTTTCTGGCAAATGAAGTTATACACGTCATCAGCTAGTTCTTCATCCTTTTTCTTAGCCCCATCAATATTTTCAAACGATATTACATTGGTTCTGGTGGCAATGCCAATTACACATTCTTTAGCTTGAGTGTGTGTTTCAGCATTGATCCATAAGACATGACCATAATTTTCCTTGTATTGTTGAATGTACTTCCTTACGGTTTCCGTCTTTCCAATGCCACCCAACCCTGTTAGAACATTGGCTTGAGCAAGCACAGTAAGATCTCCACTTTTTCGATTATGCTCAATAGCCTCGTGTAATGCTTGGATTACATCTTCTCGACCGGTAAAGGACATGATAGGATCTTGAACATTGTATTCGATTCTTTCAGGGGGGACTTGGGATGGTGGTACACCTTGGTACTGGTTGAATATATTGTTGTCTCCTCGGTTTATGTTAACGTTGGAATTCTGAGCGTCAACCTTGATAGCATCATTGCAGCAGTCAGATGATGTAGATGGTTTATTTGACTAAAATTATTGAAAAATATAATAAGATTTAGCACGGTATTGTTGAAGTGATAATAATTTGGTATACCGTTGTTACCGAGGATAGTGTGGAATCGGTTGACATGTTGGTCAGTGATTTTAAATTCAACCCTGAATTTCGGTTAATACTTAGGAAAGTGAATTAGATTAGGTGATTTAAGAATCAACTGAAAATTTAATTTAGCAGCCAGTGAGCAACATTAAGGTGCGGTCTGTGCATTTTCATCCGACTAAATTTCCCTAGAAGGCACTTGAATTTATGAATCACCTGTTGTTTGGATTCTTAGTTATCTAATCTTACATACCTACATATTTATGATATCCGTATATTTTATGCTTTTATGGGCTTTAATATTCTCTTTATCATCACTGGCTTGCAATCCATTTGCCATTGTTACCAACCCACTGTAAACGTTAAATGTATTTCGTTGTATCAATTTTCTGCTACAGATAATAATTACCGTGCATGCACAATATTTGCATGTATACAATCTTGTCACTATATTTGCTTAATGTTTTTGATTACAATATTATTCTGAAGAATATTTACGGCTACTATTTATGGATTTGATAGAAATACTTGGTAAATGTAATAATGATAAGCCAATGTTAAACTTAGTTTTCCTCTGATTTGTTTTAATTTTTAGAAATTTTATTTGACCAATTCTTTCAAATTTTAAATTTGTTTGTATATACTTTGTGTTTTTAATTCTTTCATTAGAAAAACCTGGAATTATGTCAATTTTAATTTTCGGCAATTTTAAACTTCTGCAAGGATTTATGCTTTGCAAATTATTCAAATTGTTTTGCTCTAATAAACTATATTCAAAGTTCTTTATTGTTGTAAATTCTTTTATTTCTATATGATTACAATGTTTTTAAAAGTCCTTACTTATGTAAATTATTCCATTCCTAAATTTTTGCAAAGTTTTTGAAATTCCCTACTCAGGGAAATTCTTCACTATTCTTTACTCATTTTTAATTTTCAAGAATATTATTGTTTCTGAATGTAAAACCAATTTTTGAACATATCTTTTCAATATTTAAAAAAACTATTTTAGTAATGCTGATTGATATTATGTATTGGTTTTATCTGCCGCGCTTCTTTCAGCAGCTGTCTCCATCTATCATGACAGTAACTCTTTTGTTCTCGTTTTGACATTTGGAATGATTCTGTCTATTTCTGGAATGTTGACCTTCATTTAATTTCTTGTTGATTATGTGATTTCAGCGTTTTTCTTCATGATATTATTCATCCTTGATTTCCAATAGATGTTGCTGCAATGGCAAAAGCGAGCATTTTTCAAGCAACATTCCCGTCGTGGTACTTCGATTTTGATATAATTAAACACGGTGGTAAATAATAAGAATTAATAAGGTTTCTGTCCACAGGGGGAAATAACATTCGAGATGATGGAGATCATCAGGAGGTGGGTTGGGGTTTTGAATATCTCATTCTACTCTTCTGTCTCCTCGCTCCTGCCCAGAACTAAACAAATAAAACAGGAACATTCAGCGAAAAATAAAAAACGTCAAAATAATCATAATTATTTTTACCTTCTTTTAAAAAAACATGTTTTTCCAAAATCCAAATTTCTTGTTGTAGATGTACCCCCAGTACAATTATGGAAAGCTTCATTAATCCTTAGAACAGATTTCGGATTAAATTTATCATTTTCAAAATTTTGAAAGTTTTCGAAGGGAAAATTCAACATTTTGATGACATTTTTAATTTTTCCAAAAAAACTACAACTCACAGACCTTCTCCTCGGCTGCAATCCCGAAACACCATAACATTACCTGCATGGTCATGTTGTTATTTTTATTGTAACGTTGAGTAACGGGCTCCAAAATTTGCATTTTCAAAAGGCAAAATGCACCTGTCCAAACTTGGCCGTCAAGAGGTTCGCATTTGAGTACCATCAGAATTTTAATGCATTGCAAAACTTCTTTCATTGGTGATTCTAGGATTACATCTTATGCTGATTTAGAAGAATAATGTCGTTTGTGTTTAGTTTCTGGCCTTGCTTATCAAGCTAAAAAACGTTTTGAGCACTATAGGTACTTTTAGGTACTTGATGATCACAACAAATTTCTCCATTAAACTTGTTGTGAAACACTTTGCGTATATATGTAATTACATATGTCCAGATTACCTGGGAACATTTGCTTCAAAGATTTCTTTACTTACGCTACAGTTCCAAAAAGCATTAGCGCTAAGCTAATCATTATATTTGAGATTTAAAAAAAAATATTTGGGCAATTGCCCAAAGTGCTTGCTCAATATGCCCTAAATGCAGGGCATAACAGACGTTGGGCATTTTAATGTATGTATATTGGGCGTTTTGGGCATGCTCAATGACACATTTTTGAGGGCAGGCAGATATCGCAGAGCATTTCAGAATTGCCAACTCTGGGCAATTGTTGGACCTACTTACTCTTAGAATTTGCACGAGCGTCCATGGATTCACCTAATGTTGAACTGTATTTATCAATCATTAATAAATAATAAAATTTGAGAGACAATTTTAATTTCGGATTGAAGTTATTATTTTTACCTTGTTAAAAAAAACAGTTTCTCCATAATCCGTAATTCTGGTCGTAGAAGGAAAGGACCCGCAGTAGGTCAATCGAAAGGTCCTTAAATTGTAAGAACAGATTTTGGACCAAATTAAGCATTTTCAAAATTTTGACCCGATTTTGGAGGGAAGGTAACATTTTATTTTTTTCCGAAAAAACTGTAACTCGCAGACCTTTTTCTGGAGGTTAATTCTTGAACTCCAAAATTACCTTTGTCGTATTTTTATTTTGGTTGCAACTTTCGGCTCAAACTCAACTCGGGCTCAAAAATAACGAATTTTACTCTTTTTCTTGCAAATTTTATTGTTAAATATTTAAAAACAGCACATTTGGAATGCATCACAAATTTTAAAATAGTAGCGAAGTGAGTAATATATGCATTGACAGAAATAATTATAAACACAAGTAATTGTTGGAAAGAAGTCTAAAAGCGACTTGGTATTCTACGGCATAGCAAATGGTCAGAAGGAACCTTAACATGAAGATAACAGCTTAGAATCCTTTTTCGTTTTGTCTACAGTTTTATTATCATTGACAGTTTCCAGTTGAAACATAATTTAAGTTTTAGCGCATATTTGTTTTACAACAAACAATTTCGACAAACATTTACACATTCAGTACATTATTATCTTGTAGAAACTTTTAAACAAGCAAAGGATCTCCAAGTCATAGATAGAACATAGATTTAGTACATTAAGTTTTAATTGCATAAAATATAATTGCTATGGAATCGTTCTCCTTATAATAACATCTAATAATTACATAATCCTTACAATCTAATTTACAAACTATACAAATAGTGCTAACCACAAATAGTGGACTGAAAATCATACTAACAAAAACAAGCATTTAAATGGTTGATTATTACATAGTTCTCTATTAATAATTATATACTCATTATAAACATTTTACTTCGTGACCCGTAACACGCAGTATATACATACCCATAAGCTTTATGGTCACTGTTGTTCGATGTTCAGGCATTAAAAAAAAGTTTCAAGGGGATGAAGTCCCCCCCCCCGTTTCACAATATACATGCTAAACAATGTACTGTCCTCACTGTGTCGGGATGTGTGGGGCCTAAAGTTGTTTCCCTAGACTGCAACACCTCCATATAAAGTTCTTTTGCCTCAGCATTTTTCCCTTGACTTTCCAATACTCCGGCTAAGTTATGCTTTGTCATTAAGGTATCCGGATGATCGTGACCCAATATAACCATCTGGGATTTCAAAACTTCGTTATACAATATTTCTGCCTCGGAATATTTTCCCTGGTTTCGAAATACCAATGTTAAATTATGTTTTGAAATTAGAGTACTTGGATGCTCGGGACCTAAAACGATTATCTGAGATTTTATTACGTCATTGTAATGTTCCTCAGCTTGAGTATATTTCCCTTGATTTCGAAATACTAGTGCTAAACTGTGTCTTGTCATCAAAGCATCCGGGTGCTCGTGACCCAATACAACTATCTGAGATTCTAATACTTCGGTATAATGTTTTTCGGCCTGAGTATATTTCCCCTGACTTTGAAAAACCCCCGCCAAATTATGTTTGGTCGTCAAAGTATCCGGATGCTCAGGGCCCAAAATTAGTATCTCGGATTCTAATACTTCGTTATAGAGATTTTCTGCCTCAGAATATTTCCCTTGATTCCGATATAATAATGCTAAATTATGTTTGGTCTTCAATGTACTTGGATGCTTGGAACCTAAAATAATCGTCCGAGTTTTAATCACTTCGGTATAATGTTCCTCGGCCTGTGCATATTTCCCTTGACTCTGAAATAACCCTGCGAGATTATGCTTTGTCGTCAATGTAGCCGGATGATCGGTACCCAAAATATCCTTCTGAGATCTTAATACTTCGTTATACAATTTCTCTGACTCAGTGTATTTCCCCTGATTTCGAAATACTATTCCTAAATTATGTTTCGTCGCCAATGTAGTTGGATGCTCGGGGCCTAAAATAACCATTTGAAATTCTAATACTTCGTTATAAAGTGTCTCTGATTCGTCATATTTCCCTTGACTTTTAAATACCCCAGCTAAACTATGTTTCGTTAACATCGTACTTTGGTGGTCGGGACCTAAAATTACTGTTTGGGATTTCAATACGTTGGAATAAAGTTCAACGGCCTCAGCATATTGCGCTTGCTTTCGAAATACCAATGCTAAATTATATTTTGTCGTCAATGCATCCGGATGCTCAGGACCCAAAATAGCCATCTGGGATTTTAATACTTCGTTATACAGTTTCTCTGCCTCAGTGTATTTCCCTTGCGCCTCAAATATTCCTGCTAAATTACTTTTTGTATTCATCGTACTTTGATGTTCGGGACCTAGAATAATCATCTGGTTTTTCAACACCTCAATATAGAGTTCTTCTGCTTCAGCAAATTTACCCTGACTTTTAAAAACCCCTGCTAAACTATGTTTTGTCACTAGGGTGTCGGGATGTTCGGGGCCTAATAAGAGTGCTTGATGTTTAAATAGATAATTTAACATGGAATCCGCCTGCCCATATTTTCCCTGGTCGTAATATACTTCCGCTAACCCGTGAACCAAAATAAATTTGTTTGTAGGAATAAGGGTTCCATCTTGGATTATACTAACATCGGAATCTAGAAGGCTGTTGTACATCTGTTCAGATTCAGCTAGCTTTCCTTCCAGCCTATACGCTACTGCGAGCTTACCCAGGAAACCACGAATGATTGTACCAGTGTTGGCACAGCGCTGAAAAATACCGTCGGCTGAGTACACGTTTTGTCAGCCCGATTCCCGTCGGCACAGCGCCGGCAGCGGAACCGACGGCATAGCGCCGGTCCGCTGCCGATTTTCAGTGCCCTATGTCGGCTCCTAGCCGACACTGGTTCACACGATGCAAATGATAATTTTTGATTTATTGCATTTAAGATTATTTTTTGTGCTTTCATTGCACCACATGCCAGAATGTTACTAATATATTACTGATAATAATTATTATAATATAAATTAAAATAATTCAAACTAAAATGTATGAAATGAATAACACGGCAAACTATAAATGATACAATATTTGTAGTAGCAATAATTTTATTACAATTTCTAATATACACAACAAATAGTTTTTAATTTATGAAATTTGGATCAAGCAACTATAATTTGTTAAAATACACTAATTAACTATTCACATGTACAATACCTATACAAGCACACTAAAACACAGAATTTAAATTGAAGTAACTAATTTATATTTAACTCATTTCAATACTGCAGCACAAAGTAGCACTAATTTATTCAAACAAAAGCATTAATACCTTAATTAGCTATAGAAATAATGCAATTAGTATTTAATTAGGTATTTAAATAATCAAAAATAATGTTTAAATTCAATATACTTATGCACTTATTAAATTACAGACACAAGTGAAATATATTTTATTTAATTTTAAGCAATTATAATTTTTATTTATATCACAAATAAGCTTGTTACACTGTAATTATTTTTTATATTTAACCACAAGTGTAACAAATATTTTTAATAATACACAAGCACAAATTAAATAAATATTATTATTTCAAAACAGAATATTTTTAAAGTAGCACATACACGAAAAATTTTATTAAAATTTGTTAAATCACTTGTTGAAATTAATTTAAAAAATTCACTTGAGGTTATTTAAATAGCTTTTGAAATAATTAATAATATTATATAAATCTATATTATATTTATTTTAATTATTCTATAAGTGGAAACAACTAAAGCACATTGCACTCACATTCACAATATGTCTGCCTGTTATTCAATGCATGGTGCATGGTGCTTCGTTGCAATGCTATGAACTGCGCAAGTGCCAATGCTGTATATGCTGGCGCTCGGCCGTCGCTTTCCC
>JAQGAK010004403.1:0-12317 GCA_034696945.1 Lipothrix lubbocki
TTATTTTATTTTTGTATTTAAATTATTTTTGTATTTTTGTATTTAAATTATGTTTGTATTTTTGTATTTAAATTATTTTTGTATTTTTGTATTTAAATTATGTTTGTATTTTTGTATTTAAATTATTATTTTATTTTTGTATTTAAATTATTTTTGTATTTAAATTATTTTTGTACTTAAATTTATTTTTTATTTTTAAGTAATTAAAAAAAAATTTTGTTTGAAATAATTTTAAATTGTTTTTTTATTTTTAAATTAATTTTAAATTATTATTTTTAATTAATTTTTTGTTTTTATTAAAATCTTCTCATAATTAAAATTTCAAATTCCCCCACATCATTTTTAAATTAAAAAAATTAGTTCCCGCCTCCTTTCCTATGCAATCTGCGTAAGTATTCTCCTGAAAAAAAAATCCTAAATTTCCCTGAATTTGTTGCAGAAAAAAGAAATAAAAAAGTATATTTAATGGGGAAAAATCTCTCTCAGCGGTTAAATTTTCTTTATACGGACCAAAAAAAAAGGAATCCCCATAAGGAATACATTGACTGTGGTGGTGGTGACTTTTCACGAATTTATTCTCGCCTGTACATTTGTCAAAGGGAATTCTTCGGGGAAATTCGAGTCTGAATAAAGGATAAAGGGCGGGAAAGATGTGTGGAAGGATGAGAGGAAAGGGAAGGAGAAGGAATAGATTTTTTTTATCCAAAAGGGGAAAATAGTCAAAAGGTGAAAAGACACGTAAAAAAAGAGTTTTAGATTGGGAAGTGCGGGGGCTCTAAAGAGAATCATTTGAGAATTATTTATTCATGATTCGGTGATTTCAAGGAGCTTATGCGATCATCCTAAGCCATCATTCCTTTCAATTGCTGATTTCTTTAACGCCCAGTCTCCCGTGTCATTCCTACACTTTTACATTTGTTCCCCGCTCTGATAAGAAGCTTTTTCTATTTTCCCGCGGGTTTCTTGAAATTATTTTTATTTCCCGCGATTTTTCCAAAATTACTTTGATTTTTGGGGTTTTTTTAATTTTTTTTTATTTCTCTCGATTTTCTTTAAGTTTTCCCGCGGCTTTCTTTAAATGATTTTCATTTTCCCACGATTTTTTCAAAATCATTTTTATTTCCCGCGATTTTTTCAAAATTATTTCATTTCCCAGTTATTTAAATTTTCCGGATTTTTTAAAAATTATTTTTATTTCCCGCGATTTTTTCAAAAATATTTTTATTTTTCGTTGTTTTTTAAATTATTTATATTTACCGGGATTTTTTTTAAATTATTTTTATTTCCCGGGATGTTTTAAAAATTATTTTATTTACCGCGGTTTTTTAAAATTATTTTTATTTACCGCGTTTTTTAGCATTATAAATATTTTCCCGCCATTTTTTAGAATTTTGTTGAATTTCTTAAAAATTTCATTTTGTTTTCTATTTTTTTAAATTTTTTTTAGAATTTTCTTTTTTCCAGAATTTTTTTTAATTTTTCCAGATTTTTTTTTCCAAAACTGTATTTATTTTGTCTAAAATGTTCTTTAATTTTTCCAAATCTTTTAATATTTTCCTCCGGATTTACTTCTAAATTTCCGAAAAATTTTTCGTCAAAATTTTAAAAAATAGAATTTAAAAAATTATTTGAAAAAAATAGATTTTTTATTACAAGAATTTTTCTTAGAATTTTAATTAATAAAAACAAAGATATTCCCCGAATCTCCCCACAATCTCCAATAAAAAGGATTTCGCTGTAGAAAAAAAAGTAAAAATTCATCACATGAGAGAAGAGATTTGGGAAAAGATTTGAGGCCCTCAAAACTTTTCAATTTTCCCTCCCCGGCTTTTGTATTCGAGGATTGTAAAGCGCTCTTGGGCCGCGGGATCAATGGAGGGCCGCCGTTCTATGGACTGGCGTATACGTAGGAATGCATATATGGAGTGTACATATATGAGTCGTATGGATATACATATGTACATACATGTAATAATAATATGTAACGTAACGCAGAGGGATAGGAATTGCGTTCCTCTTCTTCGTCTTCCTTTTCTTATCATTACGATCGTCGTCATCATCATCATCATCATCATCATCCTGCTGGGTCATCATCATCAACACTGTCATCACAAGCGCTCCATCAAACGCCGCCGCTTTCAATGTATAACAATACACTCCCATTATAATATATTTACTTTATCCCCGCAACCCCCACAACATTTCATATGTAATACATACGCAACCTTTCTTTCCAATGGACAATTTTCACTTAAAACCGCCAAGCTTGTTGCTGTTGATTCAAAAGAGATTTTTTTGCAAAGGAAATCTCATCAGATTTTACTCAAATATTAATATCAAGAATGGTTTTGAAAATAATCGCAATTTTTTTTAATTTTTTAAAAGCGATGGAATTTGCAAAGAATTTACAGAAAATAAAATTTTGCTTCGGCCGCATCGGTCTTTAAATTTGAAATTAAAATTGTCTGAAATAATTTGGTATAGAAAATAGTTTCAAATTTAAATTAATTTAAACTATACATTTAAAATTCCTTAGTTTTAAAAACATCTGCATCGCCTCTAGAAATTTTGCATCGATTTTAATAATTGATCATCGGTTTAAATAATTTTTGCATCGATTTAAATAATTGATCATCGGTTTAAATAATTTTTGCATCGATTTAAATATTTGTTTCTTCGATTTAAATAAATTTTGCATCGATTTCAATAAATTTTACATCGATTTCAATAAATTTTGCATCGATTTCAATAAATTTTACATCGATTTCAATAAATTTTACATCGATTTAAATAAATTTTATATCAAATTAAATAAATTTTACATCGATTTAAATAAATTTTGCATCGATTTAAATAAATTTTACATCGATTTTAATAAATTTTGCATCGATTTAAATAAAGTTTACATCGACTTAAATAAAGTTTGCATCGATTTAAATAAAGTTTGCATCGATTTAAATAAAGTTTACATCGATTTAAATAAAGTTTACATCGATTTAAATAGTTTCATCGATTTAAATAGTTTCATCGATTTAAATAGTTTCATCGATTTAAATATTTTGAGCGTCGATTTAGATATTTTTTGCATTGATCTAAATAAATTTGGCATCGATTTAAACAATTTCTGCGTCGATTAAAAACAATTTTGCATCGGTTTGAATAAATTTTGTATTGATACAATTTATTTTTGTATCTATAAAAATAATTTTTGTATCTATAAAAATAATTTTTGTATCTATAAAAATAATTTTTGTACAAAATTGTTTTTGTATCAATAAAAATAATTTTTGCATCGATCAAAACAATTTTCCCATCTATGTAAATAGTTTCTGCATCACTTTGATCGAAATTAAAAATAAAGAAATTGTATGATAAATCTCGAATCTTCACTTTTGACAAAAATATTCCCCATTTTGAAATTACTGAGTATCAAATTGCATCGGTTGCATCGGCCAAGATTATAAATGAATCCATGAGTGAAATAATCCTGTGCATCGCTTGCATCGCGGTCATATTTTCATAAATTGGGTCCAGGAAGTGGAAGTGCCGTCGGAGAAGAAGTTTAGTCGGGAGACAGGGAGTGCGGAAAGTGGTTGTTGGTTAATGCGGAAAATGTCTCTGAAGAGTCGTCCCCCCTAAAATTCAAGTGTCATCTAAGAAAATTCCCGTCATCCCCTGTTAGCTCATTAATGCCAGGAGTGGTGAGTGGGACGTGAGGGAGTGTTGATTTGTTCAAGCGTGGCATCCCCATTGTCATTAATATTCATTAGACCGCCTTGTTTGCAAAATGCAACACAAAACTTTTACGCATTTTAATGCACGCACAATAATAAGACACGGAGATGAGACTGAAATATTCAGGCGTGCATCCAAAATAGAAATATAAATTCCCGTATATATAAATAGGCTCCACGTTGGAACACGTGGGACGACATATTTTATCCATATTTAACCACGTGGATGAGCAAGGATTTCTATACGTGAATAGATATGCCCTTGTATTAAAATACATGTAAAAACATACGCTCCCATATAAACACATACAAATACCTACGTTTTCTTATGAAAACACGCAAATACATATGGCCCCATATAAACACATGCAAAAATAAAAAGTCCCATATAAACACATGGAAATACATAAGGTCCTATATAAACTCATGCAAAAATAAAAATTCCCATTTAAACACATGCAAAAATAAAAATTCCCATTTAAACACATGCAAAAATAAAAATTCCCATTTAAACACATGCAAAAATTAAAAATCCCATTTAAACACATGCACAAATAAAAATTCCCATTTAAACACATGCAAATACATAAGGTCCCATATAAACACATGGAAAAATCAAAAGTCGCATATAAACACATGTAAATAAATGTTTCCATATAAACACATGCAAATAAATGTTTCCATATAAACACATGCAAAAATAAAAAGTCCCATATAAACACATGCAAATACATACGCTGGTATTAAATCCCACGTAAATAGATATGCCCCCATAAGAACACATGTAAATGCATACGCCCACGCATAAAAAGTGAAATTTCCCTGATTTCCCCCTGCCGAAAGTTACTGGAGAGCAATAAGTTATACATATGAGCCATAACCCCGAACATGTCATCGGCCATGATTTTTGATATTTTCCCGCCGCCCCATACGCAGTTAATATTCCAGTCGTCCTCAAGCGAATCAATTGCCTTTTGCCTTTTTTTGTATTTATTGAAACTTTCCTCGATCCGATTCTCGTGGAGTGCGGGAAAATGCCGGGGAATTCCGTATTCCGTTTACATGCGGACGCACTGCACTGGATGAGTAAATTTACTCCCGGAAGAAATTCCGGGGAAAAGAGGGGGGAAGTAGTTTGCTTGTGTGTGTGTGTGTGTGTGTGTGTGTGTGGAAAAAATAAAATCCATATACATTTATATGCGGATGATCTGGAAAAAGGGAAAGATTTCCAGATTTGAGTAAACAAAGAATATTGATGAGGAGCAACGGGGGGAGAAGAGGGCTGGAAAGGCACAAAAATACAAAAGCAAATTCCGGTTCGGAGTCCCGACGTGCTTAAATAAAATCAACGGATGAGAGAATCGTGGCGCTGGGAGATTCGGGGAAATATTCACGATTTTCTTTTTAATTTCGTTTAAAAATGCATGAACTTTCGTGGTAAAAATCATGAACATGAAAAGTTTGAGATTGTTTTTAAATGGGGATTGGGTTTTTTTTATTTGATTTTTTTTAAATTTGTGGGGTTAACAGAATTTAGGAAAATTTAGAGATAATTTGAGTTTTTAAGGAAATAAGGCCGGAAAACTTAAAGAAACATTGCCGATACAATTTCGAAAAAATTTGTCCAGAAAATTTTAAGCAAAATTGTCCAGAAAATCTAAAAAAAATTGTTCAGAAAATTTAAAGAAATATTGTCCAGAAAATTTAAAGAAAAATTGTCCAGAAAATTTAAAGAAAAATTGTCCAGAAAATTTAAAGAAAAATTGTCCAGAAAATTTAAAGACAAATTGTCCAGAAAATTTAAAGAAAAATTGTCCAGAAAATTTAAAGACAAATTATGCAGAAAATTTAAAGAAATCTTGTCTAAAAAATTTAAAGAAAATTTGTCCAAATAATTTAAGGAAAAATTGTCCCAAAAAAGAAATATTGTCGTCCCCAAAATTTAAAGGAAAATTGGCCAGAAAATGTAAAGAAAAATTGTCCAGATAATTTAAGGAAAAATCGTCCAGAAAGTTTAGGGAAAAATTGTCCAAAAAGTTTAAGGAAAAATTGTCCAGAAAATTTAAAGAAATATTGTTCAAACCGTTTACAGAAATATTGTCTAGATTATTTACAAGAAAATTTGTTAAAAATTAAGAAACAATTCAGGAGGAATGGCTAGGAAGGAGGAAGGCTAAAATGTGGAATTTCTAAATTCAGGAGGCAGGCTCGGTAGACCGAGTGTGTTAACTTTGGGGAAACGAGAATAGGGTTGGCCTTAATCAGTTCCAAGCTTTGCCATGCCATGTCATTGTTTCCCGTGTGACGGAAGATAGAGCTATCCGTGTCCCATCAATCACCCAGGCCAAGAGTTGCTAGGGAGACGCTCCAGCCATCCACTCTCCTGCCCTGCTCTCCTGTCTCCTACGTACATACATAGTATATTACCCGTAATTTATGCCACATTTATTTATGTACGCACCCTGCATTTTATATAGCGTGCGTCCATAAATTTACTTCTTCCGAAAGAAAGTTTTTTTCTGTAATTTACATGCGGTTTTGTTTTTCGAAATTCTATTTATTTTCGAATTTTACATTCCCGCTTCCTTTTTTATTTACATTTCTGGAAATTTCTCGGTTTTTTTAAATTTAAATTCCCGTTAATTTTCCACTTTTTTCCAATTTCTGTAAATTTCCCGCTTTTTTTAAATCTAAATTTCTGTAAATTTTCGCGTTTCAAAATATAAATTTCTGTAAATTTTTCGCTTCTTTTCAAATTTCTGTACGGGTGTTTTCAAATTTCTGTAAACTTCCCGGGTGTTTTCAAATTTCTATAAATTTCCCGGGAGTTTTCAAACTGTAAATTTCTCGTTTTTTTTTAAATTTAAATTTCTGTAGATTTCCCGCTTCTTTTCAAATTTCAGTAATTTCCCGCTTTTTTAAAATGTAAATTTCTACAAATTTCCCGCTTCTTTTCAAATTTCTGTAAATTTCCCGCTTCTTTTTAATTCTGTAAATTTCCCGCTTCTTTTTAATTCTGTACATTTCCCGCTTTTTCCCCATTTCTGTAATTCTCGTTTATTTTTAAATTTTAGTGAATTTCCCGCTGTTTTTAAATTTAAATTTCTGTAAGTTTCCCGCTGTTTTTAATTCAAAATTTCTATTTAAAAATTTTAAAAATTCATTCATATTCTCGAATTAAAAATGCACGTGTTTATTTTAGGAATATGACCGGACCATAATAATTATTGTGAAATTAACATGTAAATTTACATAAAAAATTGCAAAGCAAATATTTATATTTCCCTCCAGAAAAAACCTCCCACAATGTTCACGCGGAAGTTTCCAAGAATTTCCAGACAAACAGTCCCGAAAGAAAAACACTTTCCGCCCAGAAATTCCCATGCATTCTTGCCATAAAAAAAGGAATTCCGAGGATTTCTCTGCCTGCGTGAAATACAGTGGGTGTGAATGTATATGTACATATGTGGACATGTACGTACATATGTGGGATGTGTTGTACGTGCGTTGAGGCCATTCTCTATATATGATGGAGTTGAGGTGTGCGGGAAAGGTGAGAGCTTTTGTGGGGAGAGCTCCTTTCTCGGCAGTAATTAACAGCTGAATTCTCACCAAGGAGCTTCATTTTTGGACCCAAATGGGAATTCATGTTTCTTTTGCTCAGTTCCCCATACTACTCCTCCGTTTTTCCCAGTCCTCCCCAACTTTCCCATGCTTTATTCCTCGTATATGTAATTTACTCCACGAGTTCCTCCACGTTTTCACCTTCCACACACACAATTTAATTTACACAACTTTGGCCCCGGGCTCTTTGGGGTTTACATTGTATTCTTTTCGGTAACCTTTTCTACTGCGGTTTTGGGGTTTCTGTTCAGATTTCCTCCAAATCTTACTCACGTTTCCTGCAATTTACCTGGATTTTCCTACACCTTTTATTACATTTTCTGAATTTTGCTCTAAAATGTTTCAAGATCTTAAAATTTTAATGTTCAAAACATTTAAAATTTTGCCCAAATGTGTTTCAAATTTTCCGTACAATTTTACAAAACATTCAAAATTTTGCGTACTCAAAGCAATAAAAATGTTGCATAAATGTGTTTGAAATTTTCAAATTTTGTCACGGTTATTAATTTTTATAGGTTTTGTACCTAATTGTTTAACGGTTTTAAACTTTCACATAAGATGGCTTCAATTTTGAAACTGTTAGGCAAATTGTATTAAATTTATTGGATTTGGCTCAAAATTCAAATGTTCAATTGTTTCACATTTTCAAATGTTTACCAAGAAGCACATTAGATTTTCTAAATGTTGCTTAAAATTTTCAAATTTGAAGCAAAAATCCTATTAGATTTTCTGGATTCCGCTCCAAAAATTTCTAATTTCCCCCTGGAAATGTAATAAATTTTCAAACGAACCCATTTCTATTAAATTGTGAAACGCTTGTCCGAAATTGTATAAAATTTTTTAAATTTCGGCCCAAATTGCATTAACTTCCCCTTAACTTTAGTCACATTAAACTTTTGCCTAAGATTGTTGTAAATTTGAAATATTTCCCTTTGAAAATTAAATCAGGTTTATTAATTTGTTCCAAATTGTATTAAATTTTTAAACCGTTCTCTCAAAGTTTCTTAAATTTGGTTAACTTTTGCTATAAATTTATTACATTTTGTAAAATTTTTGGCCAAATTGGTGTAAACTTTCCAGCTATAAAATTGTCCAAAAACATTGTCCTTAAGTTAAAATTAGAAAATCAACTCTCAAAAAAATTGTCCATATGTTAAAATTTTTAAATCAACTCCCCAAAAAATTGTCCATAAGTTAAAATTAGAAAATCAACTCTCAAAAAAATTGTCCATATGTTAAAATTAGAAAATCAACTCTCAAAAAAATTGTCTATACGTTAAAATTTTTGACTAAACTCAAAAATATTGTCCATATGTTAAAATTAGAAAATAAACTCAAAAAAACTGTCCACGCCATTTTTACCTTTTTTGTTATTTACAATCTCCAAATTTCTGGCAATGTCTGGACAATTTGCGCAAGTTTACACATTTTCTTTAATTTTCCAAATAATTTTGAAAATCCCCATTTTCTCAGAATTCCTTTACTATATCGCGACTACATAGGTTTCGTGCTTATAGGAATAGTTTTCTTGGTGTTGCTTTTGTTTTTAGTTTTAGTTTGAGCGGTGGGGTTTTTGCTGCTGGTGGTGGTGGTGGTGGAAATGCAGAGGTTGCATGGAAGGAAAGAAAGTAAGTTATTATCGTTAATCACGGGAACGGGACAGAGCTCTTGTGGGTCTGTTCTGTTTGTTTCTCCGTGTGTGTGTGTGTGTTTGTGTTATTGTTGGATTTTCTGTGGGTGGATATGACTCTGTGGCATGAGACGATGACTCTGCTCAGTTTTTGCTCCGAAAATTCTCTTCTCCAAATATTCTGCCCCGCTCCTCAGCTTATTATGATTACTTTGCTCCCGTTCTCTCTTTTCTCTCGGCATTTCTCCGCTTTCACTGTCAACTATTTCACCGGGAAACTCCGGCTGGGGCTAATTATTATATGGACTCTATATATATATTTGGCTAATGGGCTCTCCCGTGTATTTCCCTATATATGCTTCCCTATATATAGCATATACATATGTACGTACATATGTAATGAACATTATCCACAACTTTCCCCCGCTCCTCCTCCTCCTCTTTCTCTTTCTCTCTTGCTCTTTTGCTTTTCCAAGGGGGGGGGAAATGAAAATTATTAGAATACTTTTTTGATGGAGTGTAAACAGTCATAAATTATTTACAAATTTGATTCAAGGCAAGCTCCAAGGACCTTTTTTCTTCCCTCTATTAATTACTCCGTGGGCTCTCGGCTATAAAAAACACCTTTTCGTTCCACAATATACAGTTCCGTGTATTCGTATATAGTTGAGCTTTATAGGGAGAAAGGCGCCGTGGGATTTTCTCTATTTGGGCACTGTGTATCAAATTTTGTATATGTTTTCCATGCATTTTCCATGCACGGCTTCCTTTTCTTTTTTATGCAAATTTTTGCTCTGGCAAATTTTCGTTTTTTCTCTATATAGTCATATGTTGTACACATATGTACATTTGTATATTTGACATTTCACGTTTTTCCATCTCATTAAGGGTTTTATGACTTTCGGTTGGTTTTTCGCGGCTTTTTTCCGATCTGATATTTTGGCAAGATTTTGGATTTATTTTTACGAAAATTGTTTTTAAAATTCTGGCAACTGTTTTTAGAATTTTGGCAAATTTGTTTAAAATTTTGGCAATTGGTTTAAAATTATGACAATTTCTTTCAAAATTTTGGCAAATTTTTACAAACGTTTTGGTAAATTTTTTCAAAATTTTGGCAATTGTTTTAAAGTTTTGGCAATTGTTTGCAAATTTTTGGCTATTTGTTTCAAAATTTTGGCAATTGTTTTTAGATTTTTTATGATTATTTAAAAATTCAGTGAATATTTTAAAATGCCAGAAATTTAAAATGCTAATGATTAAATAATTGTAAAAATTTATTAGAATTTAAATATGCGAGTAAATTTTTTTTAAACAAATTGATTGATTTCTGAACCTTACAAATTGTGTGAATTTTTAAAATTATAACCTATTTAACAAAAACATTTGAATTAGGAAAATTAGTGATATTGCAAATAAATCATCAAATTTGAAATTTTTTATAATTACAAAATTTATACTTTGATTTGTTTGATAATTTGAAAATTTATATTTTTACTACCAATTAAAAATTCAATGCATTTACTAAAATTTAAAAATTCAAAAAATTTATTAATATTTTACAAATTCAAAAATTATATTAAAATTATACAAATTCAAAAAACTTTCTAAAATTTTACCAATTCAAAAAGTTTATTAAAATTTTGGAAATTCAAAACATTTATTAAAATTTTGAAAATTAAAGAAATTTAATAAAATCCGAAAATTTCTTTTCGTTTACAATTTTAGATTTATACTAAAAATGTGAAAATTCCCCCTAAAACAAATCTAATGAATTCCAAAAATAACAAAAATAAATTTCAGGATATACACTTTTTATTAAATTTCCGACAATAATTTCCCCCCGACGTTCCCTCAAATCCTCCGTCCCGAACCGCCGCCGCAGAAGAGGATTTCATGTACAAGGGAAGCATTTCGAATCCGTAAAAAAACGCTGGAGGTAATAAAAGTGGACATTAAAAACTGACAAAACTCAAAAAAAAAGTGACTATAAAAAGGAACAAATAAAGTATTAAAATAAAAAAAGGCATATGTTAATATATGGCGGGAAAGGAATTTATATGCCCGGGAAATATAAATATTACAAAAAAAATGCTAAAATAAATACTTTTCTTATATAGAGGATTCTATATTAATGTTTGTATACATATTTTTTATATAGAAATGTATATAGAAAACAATTTCTCTCTGTGTGTTTTTCTCTGTGGAAATAAAATGAAGAAAATACAGAAAATACAGAGAGTGGATGATGATCGGAGCGTGGAATAAAAAAAAGAGCGAAAAAAAATGAGTCATGAAAAGGTGAAATTGACCGGAAGCGCGAGGTGACCTCCGTGGAAAAAACTTTTAATACATAAATATTTTTCTTATACGTACATATAGTTACGTATGTATATGCAATGTGTTTAAATGGGACATGTAATCCTTACGAGGGGCTTTACTATACATATAGGGAAATACATATGTACAAACATAAGTAACTTATATTGGAAGTTGTTATCCCGGCACACATGCAATCCCGTCATTACTCCCTCCTTGAGTAAATCACAAGGACCCGCGGCCCCAGGAATTTACTTTTTAATTCACTTCTCATCACATTCTCTCCACATTTTCACGACCACTTGGGAAAAAATATTTTTTTAAAACATTATTCCTCCTCTTATTATTATTACTCCCGCGCGCCTCCATCCTTCACAACGTCTTTTCTCTTATTTATTTTTCATTTTCTTTTTCCTTTCTTTCTTGCTTCTTTCCTTGCTTTTGGTGTGGATTTTAAAAAAATATGTATTATTAATTCTCTTTTATATTATGTGTGTGTGTGTGTCGGATTTGATATATTTACCTTTTAAATTTTTCCTCGTCCGTTTAATTTTTTTATCGTATTATTCTCCTCGGAGATTATTTATTTTTATTGCACTTTTCTCTGGAATTTTTATCAAATAAGTTCAAATTCTTGTTGCATTTTCACGTGAATTTTCAGAATTTTTTCCGGATTTTTTAACCTAATTATTTAAAATTTTGTGATTTTTTAACATTTTCTGATTTTGTAAAATTTTCTGATTTTGTAAAATTTTCTGATTTTGTAAAATTTTCTGATTTTGTAAAATTTTGTGATTTTCTATCATTTCCTGATTTTGTAAAATTTTGTGATTTTGTAAAATTTTGTGATTTTCTATCATTTCCTGATTTTGTAAAATTTTGTGATTTTCTATCATTTCCTGATTTTGTAAAATTTCCTGATTTTGTAAAATTTCCTGATTTTCTATCATTTCCTGATTTTGTAAAATTTTGTGATTTTCTATCATTTCCTGATTTTGTAAAATTTCCTGATT
>JAQGAK010004404.1:0-12315 GCA_034696945.1 Lipothrix lubbocki
GCAGTACGTCGTATACCTTCATATACATATGTATAAGCCATACAATTAACAAAGGGAGTTCCAGAGTGAACTATAGCTCAATGTGCTATCCAATAAGTGCAAGATAAGATATCCGTCATGAATTCAGTGTAAAATAGAATCAAGTATCCCGCCTAAATTGAAGGGGAAACTGTAAACAGTGGGAATTTGTAAGGGAAATTTTATCTTCAAAGCAATTAAAAAACATATGGTATTGCTTTAAAATCCATTTAAAATGATGGTCGATGTCTAACTTTGCATCTGGACGCACATGTGTATAGATAACCCATTTTGCATCTCCTCCCACGATAATATAATCTATATATAATAATACATAAAAACGTTTCGTTGTGGTAAATGTTTACTCTCTGACTTTTCATTGAGCTGAGGCTGAACCCTTATCTGTGTGGGATAAAATAGAAATTTTTAAAGTACTACAATCTAAACATATTTGCAATTTTACATATTTATTCTAAAACTGCATTATTATTTAAAAATTTAGTTAAATTTTATAATGATTACCCATGGCATTTTGAAGAACTTCCTTGTAAGATCGCAGGATAATATTTTGCATTTTATACAAATTTGGGTCACTTCCAGGAAGAACTATATTTGGGTCGGGCTGGATATTACTTCTATCCAGGTGTCGGAATTCTCCATCCTTGAGTAAAATTTCAGGAACTATAGTGGAATTCAAAGGGAAAATTTAGGGATTTTTACATCTCATTTGGCATCTTTGCATGAAAAATTTGCATAAAATTTAAAAATGTGGGCAAATAAATTCAATAAAAAAGAAATTTCATTTTACTCTAAATTCCAGATCGTATTTTAAACTGAATGTTTTTTCATAATATAATAATGTTTTATAACACTTACGTTCTCTGGAATTTTCAACGTAGTGTAATGCGTCGACCCATCAAACATATGCCACGCAGTTGGCATTTTTAAAATGCGATCTTTGTATAACTTCTTCTTTTCCAAAGTGCAAGTTATTTGCGGGGTAAAATTTACTTGATATTTGTATATTGGCAAATTTTTAATCTGCGGTCTCCCGACGCTACCAAAATTAGCTGAATCTTCTGTCATTTCACGCGGGTCGGCTGCAGAAGGTCCCGGGGGACGCCTGCCACGCCGTCCTGGAAAGTAATGAAAGAGTAACATGAATTATTTTGTGCTTATTCTTTCTTTTACTTTTCTGCGTACACTAAATTCATACCATTTTAATGAATTATACTACAAGCTCTGAGTTATTTTTAAAGAATTTCGCAATCGACTTACCGTTCATTTTACACCCTGCGTGTTATATAACAAAAATTCTTGGTTTGTAATAATGTGTAATTAATACAGGTGGTTGAATCTGTAGGAATAAGACAAACTTTTTTCAAACAACATAAGTGAAGCGCAATTATACGTATGTACGCTGATATTTACGGGTACAGAATACGTACTGTTGGCAATCTGAAAGAGCAAAATGAGGGCATAATTTTATTTTGGGCATTTGCATTTTAGGCATTTTCAAGCAGGAAATTAGGCAAATGTTTGGGAATTTTCAAGATTTTAGGCCCATTTTTTAGAGAATTTGGATTATTTCTAAAATATTTTTTGCATTAGGATAAATATTTAAACGTATTTAGAATTTAATTTAAATTACTATTACAAATTTTTATCAATTTTATGACGATAGTTTGTCTTTTGTACAATTTTATTTATTTGTGGAATTTTTTGAAAAACTTGGGAAACTCCAAAATGCTTGGATTTCTGCCCAAAATGCCCAGTTTTGTGGCCAAAAACAAGACATTTTCAATGTTCTGCCATGGGCAGATTTTTAGGGCATTGGCTTATTAAGCAGAGCATTTTCAGCAGGGCGGACAGAAACACTAGGGAATTTTCATTTTGCTAACACTAAAAATGCGTTTACATAACTTTTAAAACAATTTTCTGATTCCGAAATTCTGCATAATTCAGTATCTACTTCATAATTTGTACTCCATTTAATTCAAATTTTCACAATTTTCAACGACGTTTTAGTGTCAGAAACATATGTTTGACGCATGGACTTTTAATACATTTTTTCACACAAAGCAGTAAATTTCCCCGAAAGCAAGTTTCGCGTTATTTAAATTTTATGCAGCTTTTTTACACTATTTATATTTCCGATCTCCGAAATTTTTAACATTTTCATATTTACACATACTGCAAGTACGTATGTCGCCATTTTTACAGCTGTGAGAATTATTGCAGAATCTCTGGTCGCCGGCGTTATTCAAATACATGCCTTACCGCAAATCAGTTCTTTAACACATTCTAAAATTCACAACACTACTATAATATTAACTTTTTGCAGTCAAAAATTTTAATTCAAAAGATTAGCAAAGTGAAAATACAATCAAAAGCCATCATTTCTACGTTATCTCAAAAAAGACATTTATGTAAATATTTTAAAGCATTAAATTTATATACATATGAAAAATGTATGAGGATTTACATTTATGTAAACCACAGTTGGCCAAGTAAAGATTCAGATGAATAGAAAATGCGCTCACTGGAACGAACTTTATTGAATTTAGTTGAATTGTATTTCACTGTTATAACACAATTTAAAATAATTGTGGGTGTACAGATGTGATGCAAAAAATGTATGACACTGTATAATATTATTACGCCCGGTGTAAAAATAAAGACGCTGATTTCTCGGATAAAAAGATCTCAAAAATTATTCGTGAATATATATGCATGTAATAATTATTACACTATTAGTAAAATCTTGCAGAAAAAATCCAATGCGTTGCACATATGACATCAAATACGTGTGCTGTGAGCCGAGAGCCGTCAGTGGAAGTTTAATTCCATGCTTTTGTGTAACTAAAAGAATACACAATTATTACACATTTACACAAGGCATGGCTAACAAGGAAAGGGTGGAGTGTGGTACGCTCGAAATGAGGAAACTATTGTGAAGGATTTTCCTTCACGGTAATTTTATTGCCTAGTTTTTTATTGAAATATTGGGAATCTAATTCGGAAATACAAATTAATGCAATATGTGTTGAGATGAGATCGGATTTGGTATTTGGATCATGTTGCACAATTGTAATGTGCCAGTCATGCATTATTGCACAAGGTCAAGTCTAAAAGAAGGAAATCTCTATGCTTGTTATAGTAAACAGGAAATTATAATGTAAATTGTTGAAATGAGATAAATAGTTTGTTTCCATGATTTTATTTATATTTCCTGTTTTTAATTGTATTTTTGCATGATTGTAATTATTTTTTTAATAATTTAATAGATATATTTAAATAATTTATGTATATTCTATGTGGGAATTCTTCCATACTAATATACAGTAATGAAACAATCAGCAATATTTTCAAAATTGTGTCCACGGAATTTAAATTTTATTTGGCGTAGTTTAAAAATGGCCGCCATTTAAAAGTCAAATTAATTTTAGAAATACTTTTGAAACTAGGTTTTACAATTTTATTAAAATGTTTAGATCTTTTAAAATGCAATAATTTTCCAAATTTTATATACATACTTTTTTGTTTCTGTCAACAAGTTTGTATTGCTTATAAAAATTATTACAGCTACAGAATGTATTTAATTACAAAAACCCTTGCGTAACAATCAATACAATAACAATTTTACATATTTTGGAAAAAAATGTTCATTACCTTCCTACTTCCATTTGAGATTTCCCACCCACTCCCACATCATGATGATGATAAAATTAGGACGTTGTTCAAATTAACGTTAGGCTCCTATAGTAAAGAATTTAACTGCAGAGTCATTGCTCAATAATTCATGAAGTTTGTGAAATTAAGTACAAACTTGGGTTATTAAATCATTCCGTATTATTTACGCAATGAAATGTGTAACTTGTTGATAATAAATTATCGAAATAGTCCGGTTTAATTACATATTATTTGTATAAGTAAATTAAAATGAGGACAGGAAGACGCCAAAAATGTGTCCGTCTACATTAATTTCAAGTTTAGTAAAATAAGAATAAAATTGTACTGTTCAAATTTTCTAATTTCTTTCACCGAAAATGAATTCGTGGGTTGGCCCCAAACAGTAATTTAAAAGTGCGTCCTATTCACGGGGAGGCACGAATTACTTTAAATTATTAACAGAAATACGTTTGCATTCGAGCTAATAAAAAATAATAGGAATAAATAAATCTAATAAATTATGACGGCGACGGGGAGGAATCAATTGAGGCGGTGAATGTAGGAAATTATTTATTCTTTTTTCTTCAAATCATTGCAATATTCTTCATTGTGTTTCTGCAAATAAAAACGGAGGTGATTTAAAAAACAATGGCCTTCTCTCCGTTCTACAATTCTTAAGTGGGGATTTTTATTGTCTCACAGTCGAAACTCGAGTAATTTGATGCAAATGCAATAATTAATTTTTTGTAGGGCGTTCATTGTTGTGGTAAATATGTGCATACAAACGTAGTTATACAGCGTGACCAGTAATCTATGCGCCCTATGGATTTTAGCTCGCTAGATTTAGCGGAGGATTAGCGCAACGATCCTAATATCTCCGGCCCTTTTCCACTGGTCCTGGGGTGTAAACCCATCCGGTGGAGGGCCTAAGTAGCGAAACAGCGAGCCGCTTAGGTAGCCCGGTTGCACGCAGTATGTATACGAGCTTTAAACCTCACAACCTTGGGAGCGCCCTGATAAGGAGGAAAACCTTATCAAACATTACGTGTGCCTAATTACGAACTAGGCAAAACAGAAAGAAGCCTGAGAATACACATAAAGAAGCTTAAGGAAACATAAGCACTCAAAAAGAAACCTGAGGAAACATAAAAAAACATAGGGAAACCAGTTAAGAAGCAAAACCATTCTGAAGATACCGTGATAACACGGCAAACTTCCTGAAGATACTCTATAGAAAGAGTCCTAAATACAACCGGGTTAAGAAGGAAAAAAATCAGATTCAGCAATAACATCAGAATTACACGCTGACTTGTCTTGAGCTCGGGAAGAAGGGGCGCACCCCCCGTAGAAGGCAAGTATAGAAGTAGTTTTACAGACAACCCGGGTAATCCAGCCTACAGAGGACCCAGTAAGGAAGGATAGGAAAGCCGCCAAAATTTCAGTAAAGAACTTTGATAAAAATCAACGGTCGGAAAAAGTCCGCACAATAAAGGATGCAGCTTTAGCAACGTGGAATATCCCACAAGGCAGGAGATGCAGCCAGGGTAATCTGAAGCATTTGGACTTAGTAAATTTTTATCGAGTTCAACATCATAGCCCGGGTTAATTCGTTATGGACTTAAAAAATTTCCAAGAGAAGAGTAAGGGAGAATCCGAAACTTATGGACTCTGGAGAATTATGCGCCACGCCGTCCCACTCGTCGTTGAGCTGGGTCGGTCAAATCTACGGTTAATTGGGATTTAATCTTGCAGTCTGGCAGCTGCAGTGCCTGGTGGTGGGAGAATTATTGTTGGTAGACAGCGCGCGCTATTTGAGTATCCCACAGCAAAGCTTTCTAAACTTTGTATGGAAGCTCCTGGTCGCAGTTCTGCATTGGGAATATTTCTGGAATTGGTTACCCAATTGGAAGTCTATCGTTATTTGATGATTCAGCGCGCGAAGGACTTGATCCGCTGTGATTCTCTGGAGTCACCCGCGCGGCGCTCTGTAAGAAAATTTTACTTTGGCGTTAGACGGAATAAATATAAGAATTTTAACATTTTTTGCCGAATCTTGGTTTATTTTGTCGCTTATAACAAAGGCGCTAAATGTGTCTAATCCTTTACATGTCTAATCCAAAATCCGACTGAACTAAATTTATAACAAAAATAAAATACTAATAGTATAATATAAATATTTGCTTTAGTTGCATTGACGTAATAAATTCACATTAAAATAGTTAAAAATTGGTCACGACACCTTGTGGAATATGACGGCCCCTATATCCGTAACCATAGTAACGGTCCCTAGTTGGTTGTCTTGCGCTGTCATCTTTAGATCTGGAACAAGTGTCTTCCTCCCGTTCACGACGGCTGGATTCTCTATTTCCACTATCTCTATCGTCATCCCTTTGGTCACGGCGGGGCTCTTTTGGTCGAGAGGATTCTTCATGGGACGAGGGCGCTCTCTTGCGATCGTCGCCTGTGTAGATTTCAGGAAATGGTGCGGATTATTTTAAATATAATTAATAATTTTAAACGTTTACAAAACATTTGATTTATTAATTAATAATATACATATCGTCGGTTAAATTTGCAAAGGTGCTAAAATTTTCGTAACATTATATGGGCTAAAATTTATTTAAGCACGTTGCAAGTTTACAAAAAACTGCAGACGCGAAATTACATAGATCACAAATGGATTTTTATCCATAAGGTAAACTCAACGATCTTGACAGTTTTGCATAAAAAAAATAATGGTGTATTTAATATAGTATCTATATACATATGAGCATACGTACGAATATAAAATTTTATTTACTTTTTCGTCGTTATAGTATACTTTGTGTATTGCGTCGTGCTTTTAAATGGCTTGAGCTATTTTGGACATCCTTTGGGTTTATCATTATCCGTGCTATGTACACTGGACTCTCGCTATAAGAGATCTCCATATAAGAGAACTCCCTCTGTAAGAGATCCTTTGGGCTCACATAGCTCAGCTTGGACTGAGTTTTAATCCCATGGCCATATATCCCAAACATAATATGATACGGTGAAGGTAAATGAATCTCCAGTATTTGACGACATAAACGAAATGCCAGCGATTGAATGTAATTATTTAACCAGATTACGTTCAAACAAGAAAACAACGATTCCCTAGGATAGCAAATTAACAAAGAAGTTTAAATAGATCCAAAATGTTTAAAAAATTAAAACCCGCGAATATTTTTAAATGACTTCTTTTATTTTCCCTAAATAGACTTTGCCGTTTAACGTAGAAAATAAACATTACGGAATGAATAAATTTTAAAAACAATTATGTTTATTTGATTAACATAAAATAATTATTTAGTTACAAATATTTGCATTATTTTTTTAAATAAAAATTTACATGTTCCGGAATTATAAACCAAGTGTAAAGAGCAGAACCGTCAAAAACTTTAAACCCCACCCCTACGCTATTTTCGTGAGCTTCAAAAAGGGCGCGATTTTTCCACGTCCGTTCAATTTTCGGTACAAAATGGTAAATAGCCCAATTCCATTTAAATAACATAAAATACATATTTACTATTTAATTTAATCTAAGAATTTAATTTGATTCCAAAACATACATATATGCATTTAAGATTGTAATAAACTAGAAATAATCAATTTTAATTTTGAAAACCATTACACACAAAAAACATTAAAATACTATAAACTATACAAAAATATTTTTTTTATTATTTTGTGTATAAATACTTTAGGTTACATATGATATTTAAAGATAACTCATATTTTCTCAAGATATAGTTCAACGCTAAGTCAGTACCAAGATAAAGTATAGAATAACAAACGATGAACACAGCATGCAAAATCAGGCACGTAGCCGGAAATCGTCAAAAATGGGGGGAATTATTATGTAGATTTGTTTAGTTATTGTATAATTTGACTATTAATTGGTGCAAAGAATATAATATGTTACTTCCCAGAGGGGGGAAATTGTACTTCTTCCGACGATCGGAGCATTTCATTTAGACCAAATAGTCCAACACATTAACATTATTCAACTATACAATATTGCCCTGATTAAAACTATTTCATTATTTATAATCCCTATATTATTCTATGTCATGTTTGAAATCTATATACATATTATACATTTTCCCGTATAGTAAGGTCTGGACAACCACTACTAACTGCTGAGCAGATTAAGCTTCATCCCGCTCTATAATATTGTTATTACCTAATAGTCATACACGACCATGAGATAATCAATAATATTATTCATTCACTTTAATTTCACTTTAGTTCAGATCCTCAGAACACCTTACAGTTACGTCAGACATCCGTAACGCATTAGTAATTAAGTTTATAATTAAGTCAAAAATTGATGTAAATGAAATATGCAAAGAATGAAAGTATGTTAGTTTGTAAGTATACGGGCTTGATAGGATAAAGACACACACACATGTATTGAATAGATACATACAGGTCCAAGGTGGGGGTTCAGGTACATGCAGGTCAGCTACATGTAAAGAAGCATTGGTAGATGCAATATAATGCATATAGGCTACGTGACAACGATCACGATGACAAACAGAGTCAAGTAACAAAGCATTGGATTTGTTAACATATAAAGTAATAAATCATAATAATAAGACGTAGAATGTCAAGATAAGAGTTGCTGGGAGAGAAAAGAAACAGAAAGTTCTGGAATCTCCAACGTGGCACTTTTATAATAGCAAAACCTAATAAAGCCACCTCCACGGAGGATGGACTAATTGATGTAAAGGGTAAAGATGAGAAAGGATGAGGAGATGAGAAAATACATATGTTAACATTGATCCGGAGAGGGGGATGAGCTAAAAGCGAGAATTATTTTGTCCCGAGTATATAAACATGATTCACTATAGAATCAGGATGTCGTTCTTCTGTTGTAATTCCCAAATAATCTCGGTCCCTTGTTCTCGCCGCGTTCATATTTCTCTTTATATATTTCTTGTGCATTGTGAAGAATTGAAGTGAAGGAGAACCGAAATAGTAATTCCTTCTGAATTAATACGGAGTTTTGAGTTGAACCAGGATTATGCCAGCTGGAAGATATCACTAACCCCAACCCCACCTCTCTTTCAAAGTATTTTACTGTATTCATATTGAGACAGACAGTGACGATGACTATACACACAGAACAAAATAATAAATGAATTGATGAGTTTTAGTTTCTTTTCCCACAGATAAGCACGGCTTTGGCCGGCGGGACGAACATCAATCCCAATCGCTATTAGCTGGGGCGAAATAGCGGAAACTCGAGGAGTTACGGCATGCTCTCGCATGTCTTGGTAAAATCGGGACTTTACGTCCCTTGTTCATTTTTCAATATAATCAATAATATATAAACAATTCAATAATATTTTGGTCTCGCACCGATCTCAAGTAAAGTACTCTATTGGACTTATTCACTGTATTTTGCTCCTTCCGTCGTCGCATGACGTTTTCATTTAATTCGTGTTTTAAATATTTGGTAAACTATTCCTTTTTATTTTATTAAGAAGGCGTGCTTGAACTCAACCATTCCTCGAACCATTTAACACGGTCATACTAATTAACAATAGAAGTAGATCTCCGCGCTTTGCGCGCGTTCGATCTCCTTGTCGGCGATTCAGGGTTCCTCCACCACACCAATAATTCTTCTACCCTATACCCCCCCCCCAATCCCACTTTGTATCAGAGGATTAAAAAGTACTTTTCCAAAAAAAACGTTACTTGGTGGCGTTTTAGATCATTTTGCGGTAAATCAAAAATTTGCAAAAAAATGTCAAATTTCGCCAAAATTCTTTTGGCCGCATTCACCAGGGATACCGGCGAAATCCAAAAACGGCCTGTTTTGCCAGATTCTTGTTGAGCAGACAAAATTTAGCCAGTTTGGTAAAATTCAGCCCTGTGCGTTGCATGTAACGCGCGTAAAGTGCAAAAAACTGATAAAAACAGGCAAATTTTGAGCTTAGAATGGGGCAAGTTAAGCAGCATTCACCAAAATATTAATTTCGAGTGGATCTCCGCGCGCGTTCGATATACTCGTCGGCGACCCCTCCCGTACCCCCACCCCTATGGTAATGACGGAATGATGTCCTTTAGCAGAGAGACCGCCACTATGCAAAATTCATTTACCGATTACATTTTTGTTACTAAAGTGTTTTACGAAGTTGGACACTGCAGTTGCTATTAACTCGATATATATCCTCTAAATAAAATTTTGTTTGCACTTTTTCGCATCTGATTTTAAAACGCAGTTCTAGGATAAATATTTTTTCCTGGAACTGCGTTTTAAAATCGGATCCTAACCTTGTTGTAATTGCTACTAATAACGTTCGACAAAGGTTAAAAAAATAATACAAAAATGGGCAAAAATCTCACGAAGTATTGAATTATGTCTATATGTAATACAGCATGTTTCAATATTGATGGATCTTAGAAAATTCTAAAAAAATCCTTTCTTCTTCATACTACACTGAACTCTCGCTACAAGAGAACGCTATAAATCACCAAAATCAGCCTCTTATATAGAAATTCTCATAGAAAGAGCTAGTATGCATATAACTATGTATCACATGCGGGCTCAAAAAATCTCTGACAGAGAGAGTTCTCTTATATGGAGATCTCTTATAGCGAGAGTCCGGTGTAATGACTATGTATGATTTAAGTTTATATTAAGTTTATAAAATCCCTTTTAAATCGTCAACAATTAGTTGAATGACTTAAAATGCTCAGATCAGAGGTAATACAGCGTATTACAAAGCTGTCCGTGTGGTTCGGGATTTTCATCTCCACGCCCTCTAGTTTTCCTCATAATGGTCTGCAATTGTGCAAGCTTATTAGCATATTGGCAGGGTGCGGGGACGCTGACAGTAGACGTCCAATTGTAATACATATGACACAATTTAAATGTTAACAGTTGAATTCGGACGGGTGGCCAACCGGAGGTGTCATAAATGATGTTGTAGGAGATTGGGCTGACTGTGCCCTGATGGCTTTTGACGGAAATTAGGTAGAAGTCGTACCTGTGTGAGTGATACAAAAGCATTCGTTGAAGTATTGTATTCGAAAATCAGTCTCGAATAAATAAACACAACAATTAACAATTTTAAAGAATAATATACCTTTCTGGCAGTGTCACAACGTCATCCACCACTGTTCCCGGACCGGGGTTTTTGAACATATTCGTTTTGACTTCGTGGAAGAATTTTGTATTAATTCGCTTGTTCACCACAATGAACGTAAACTTGGGCACGGGCTTGTCCGCGCTCGTATAAAGGTTGGTGTAAGCTCCCTAATTGTATTACAATTTTTACGATATTTATTAATTTTTTCAATCACTATTTAACACAGTGTCATTTCTTTTATTTTAATATTTTTTTAAAAAAATTATAAAAAATATCTGGAAAGTTTAAAAATTTATTAAATACCTTAATTGTTTCAACTTCCGTATTAACAACAACTGTCAACTGCCCCTCGCTCATGCCATCGCGGTAAAAAAATATTCTATCTGGAAGATTTCCATTGACTTTTTGAAAGGCATTCAGGACTTGACACATTTTCGCCCCCAAAACACTCGATAATGTGTCCCCATTATCCAAATTAACTACACAGCTGAAGTATCTTGTGAACTCCTGGTCCATTGTGGCTACCATTGCACCACACCTGGTTTTCGTGTTTGCACCTCGCGTTTGGCCTAAGGAGGATGTGTTGAAACCGACCATCATCCATGTCTGCAATTGTATTAAAATATTAAATTTGTAAACAACACAATTTTCTAAATACATATCATAAAATTTCGTGTATCATATCAATCATTTAATTTAAATTTTCAACATAGCAGAAACTAACAAATGATTTCTGTGGAAGTTTGATCATCCACGGAACACCACCAAGTTTAGCATTTATTTGTATTGCTAATTTTGAAGCTATCCCAGGGCGATTGTCTCTGCTACCGCGGGATGTGATTTTGCTTTCGAGGACACATTGGGAAGCAACTGTTGAGCAAACATTTATTGAGTTTGATTAATTCATTATTGTTATAAAATTTTTAATTGTTATTTTTTGCAGTTAATTCGTACATATATGATTTAGTAACAATTAGGATGTTTTAACATATGAAAATTTTTACAAAATTTTTAAAATTTTTACTAAATTTTAAAACCTTTTATCAAATTTTAAAACGTTTTATCAAATTTTAAAACGTTTTATCAAATTTTTAAACGTTTTATCAAATTTGTAAACGTTTTATCAAATTTTTAAACGTTTTAACCAATTTTAAAGTTTTAACAAATTTTAAAAACATTTAAATATATTTTAAAAAGTTTTAGCAAATTTTTTAACAAAAAAAATGTAACGATTTTCAGCAAATGTGATATTTTAACATACAACTAGCAAAAATTACTGCAAATATCTGCAGTTTTTGACAAATGTTTATGAATAAATTTTATGAAGATATATTACTTCCATATTGCAAATAGCATTTCCGTTTTATCTCAGCGTAAATAGTTTCATTCAAACTATTTTGCTTGAGAAAGACAACTATTATCTGAGGAGGTTCCCTTGAGGAGGACTGCATGACTTCATCAATTATCCGCATGTAATCTCTAAGCTGAGCATTTGTAGTTGGAT
>JAQGAK010004405.1:0-12311 GCA_034696945.1 Lipothrix lubbocki
ACTTTCACTTGAACGATTTTCTCGGAATAATTGAGTTCTTATTGTATCGGATTGTATTTTTATTGAATATTTTTTGTTCGAAGGATTTAGCCTTTCCTTACATGACACAAATTATTACATAACAGGTTTTCTTAGTAATTTTTCGGGGAAAGCTCATTTTCCTTTCCTAGGACAAGCTTCGTTTTATTAAAATTATCTACAAAATTGTAGAGAAAGCTATTTTTCACTCTCAAATAATCCAAATAAATGATGGAGACAGTAAACTTTCCCTGATAATTTGGTTTACAATTATTCTCAAATTATGGAGAAAACATGTGGTAACTATTGACTGTGATCAAAAGTATGGAAAAAGTCAATTGTTACTGCTAAAATATCCCAAAATTATGGAGAAAGCAAATGTGATAATGCAATGTATCTTAAAATCTTCTTAAATATATCACGTTGATTTGAAAACAATGTGAATATTTAGGAGAAAGTTAACTTTTACTGTTAGAACTATAAAGAAAGCATACTTTCACTGTTAAAATTGTGGAAAAAGTTTACGTTTACTAATTTAAGTACGGAGAAAGCTATCTTTTACCAATATAAGTACGGAGAAAGCTAACTTTCACCAAATAAGTACGAAAAAAGCTAACTTTCACCAAATAAGTACGAAGAAAGCTAACTTTCACGAATATAATTACGAAGTAAGTATAAATTTTATTTTATCTAGTCCTACCAGCACATTTTCTAAAATACACAAAATAAACTATTTTAACAAGATTGCAAATGATTTTGTATAAATCAATAAAAATAAATTATAATTATTAAAACCAAGTTAATGCCTATTAGTTTCCCCTAAAACTTCAAGGTTCGTAAAAAATTTTCTTCTTCGTTCAACTATAGAATCTAAAATAATGACATAACACATACTGAAGAATCTATTTTTACCCCGAACGCTCCGCTGATTAATGTCTAAATGAAATGGGAGTGTATAATAATAAAAGTGAAGCGATTCATTCCGTATGCAATGAAATTGGCGAATTGAAAGAATAAGAGAGAGCGCGAGAGAGTGAAAGTGAATGGGAAGTATCATAATAGGAATCAATAGGAGAGAGATTATGTTGGCAAAGGAATGGGAAGGAAAGGGAAGGGGTAGAGAATAAAGGGAGGGAAAGAAGGGGAAGAATGGGATCAAGAATTGATAGCACATACATTGTGAATGATTTGGATGAAATATCTCGGCTGGAATCGCGGGATACATGGCAGAGATATAGCAAACGTAAATTGTCCTGTCTACACATATGTACATACATAAGGACATGCAATGCATATACGAAGTTTAAAAAAGTGCCAATGTCTGTATTGTAGGTATAGAAATTAGAACTTTGGGATCTTTCTCCGACATTATACTTTACACTTTCTCCATAAGGAAAGGAAATGAAAAGATTTGAATATTTGCGATATTACTATAACGGATTATTTATGTATCTGCATATACTTATATAAGGTATAAGGTATAAGAATTTTCGAGAAATCCGGTTTTATACATATGTACGTTGCATGTCTCAGGGAGAAAATAAATTTACACTTACAACAGACAGAGTTGTAATGGTTCAAGTGTTATGATATGAGAGAATTTTTTACACACGAGAAGAGGAACGGCGGGGCATTGTGGTCCGGAGAGAAAGCGAGAGAGAGAGAGAGAGAAAGGGAGAGAAAGAATTGAATATAAGAGGAAGAACTGCAAAGTGGAAGAAATCAGAGGCGAAAAAAGTTGTTCGGTGGCCGTTGTGTGGGTGAATGGGGTAGCAAAATCAATGGACAAAACGTTCTATTTTTATGACAAATACTTTTCTCTTCCGTACTTTCACCATTGTACGATTAAATGCGTATGTGTTTTCATGGGGTGTACATATGTATTTTTGTGTATATTAAACACGTGTGTTTGTATAGCATGTGTTTATAAGGTGGTATGTACATAACATGTGTTTATATGGAGGTATGTACATAACATTTATTTATATGGGCATATGTATATAACATGTGTTCATATAGGAGTATGTATATAACATGTATTCATATAGGCCATATGTATACAGCATGTATTTATAAGGTTTATATCTACCTACAAGAAGAGAAAGCAAAAAGAGAAAGCTGCTCAAAAGTGAAAACTATATAGTCATATATTGGAAAAAATACTGGGAAAATTCTTTTTTTTTTATAAATCCTCAAAACTGGAAAACTTGGTGAGTGTGTCTCTGGATCGAGGAGAGAAAGCGCATTGAGTGGAAGACACAAGTGTGAGCATGGATAGGATAAAAAGAAAAAAAGCTTGGTAAGAGATTGTAAGAGGAGAATCATTGTGAAGAAAAATGTATATATTGATGCCTTATATGTATCCTTTCATAAGTATTTTTAATGGAAATAAAGACATTGTGAGGCTATTCAGGGCTACGCTACCTTCTTTTTATTTTTCCCGGCAAGAAACAACGAGGATGAGTGGGAGCTTCAGGAATGTTATTGTTGCGAACTTGCGAAAATAAAGAAAGAAAAAGGAGACTGAATTTCACGAGTTCCCATCAAATAGTTTTCAATGTTTTCTATTCAGAAAGAGATAATAATAATAACTTTGTTTTTTTAGTATTTTTTGTAATTATTTATTTTAGTTAACCAAATTATTTAAAATAAAGTAAATGTTTAACATATACACAAAACATATTTTTAAGGAATGAAAAGTGCGGAATACTTGTAGGAATTTAGCAAAACAAGTCCTAACAAATAAAAAATCCTAGTAGTTAAGACTATTGAGAAACCAGGAAATTTAAAAATAAATAAAAAATCGGTATATTTAAAAATAATTACAAAACCATAAAAATTTAACATAATTAAAAAACTAGGAAAATTCAAAATAATTAAATCACAGAGAATAAAAAACCGGGAAATTAAAAATAGTTCAAAAACCGGGAAAGGTAAGATAAATTCAAAATCCGGGAAATTTAAAAGTTATTAAAAAACCGGGAAATTTAAAAGTTATTAAAAAACCGGGAAATTTAAAAATAGGTGAAAAACCGAGAAATTAAAAAAAAAACTAGGAAATTTAAAAAAATAATAAAAGCCGAAAAATTTAAAAAAAATTATAAAAACCGGGAAATTTAAAAAAAAATATAAAAACCGGGAAATTTAAGAAACAAGATACAAAATTTTAAAAACAAAAATTGGAGAAAAGTAGTGAAAGTTGATTATAGAGACAATTTACAAATTTGCAAAAATTCTATTAAAAAATGCATAAAAAGTTAATTTACAAAGTTTCAAAGTAGGTAACTGGATTATAATATGCAAAAACGGTGAAGTGAACCGGTTAAAAATTAGATGGAAAGTACTTCCGAGAAATAATTGGAGGTTTGAAATAATTCGCGAAATTTGTCTACGGTGAAAGGCCTTTGTCCGCGAGAACAAGCCCATCTCCATTAAAGATTGTCTTCTCTATGGGCAATAAGCTTGTTGTAACAGTGGCACAATGGCCGTCTCATCACCTCCATCTCGTCGACGAGAGGCTCTGTGAAAGGCTTGGTAATAATGAAGAGGTCGTAATTTGCAAATGACCTTCCTTTACGGGAAATAAGCTTGGGCTGGGCCGTGTGCAATCCTCCCATCTGGGACTTTTGATGAGTCCAATAAAAACTATTGGCCTGTGCGTTAGAGGAGTAGCGGAGCTCTCCATTCTTCTCCCGTTTGCTCCACACTTGAGAGGCTCTTGCCTTTTACGCCGGAGATTATGCAAAGCCCGGCACCTTTTATGATTAGCGCCGTCATTCCATTAAAGTGACAAGCCGGGGGTTAAGAAGGCCCAATTAAGCCATTTGCTTTCACCTCATTTCCTCCCCAAAAATCCGCCCGGATCCTTAATGATGACAAGCAAAGTACTCCAGCTTCACATTCCTGAAGTTGCTCTCGGCAAATTAAATTACTTTTGACTACAAAATTATAAAGTTTTTAACTTGTAAGGGCTATTCTTCTCTAGATAACAGTTTTTTCTTCACAAACAAATTCCCTTTTTATCACCTTTTGCCATTTTGGAGAAGATTACTATTTAAATAATTGCTTTATTTGAAGATTTAATTTGGATTTTAATGAATTTTTAATTTATTTTGTTATAGTGATTTATTTTAAATTACACGCTTTCCATTTTATTTGAAATTTTATTTGACGGTTTTGATTTTTTTAAACTGGCGTTCTTTTAATTTTTACAATAAAGCGCACTTTAAATTTGGCGCTCTTAAATTTGTTTTTAATTTGGCGCTCTTCAATAATTTTTTTGAATTTCGCACCTCTAAATAATGTTTTTGAATTTGGCGCTTCTAAATATTTTTTTTTAATTTGGCGCTTCTAAATATTTTTTTTTAATTTGGCGCTTCTAAATATTTTTTTTTAATTTGGCGCTTCTAAATAATTGTTTTCAAATAGTTTGCTTGTCTAAATATTTTTTTAAAATTTAGCGCTCTTTAATAATTTGAACCAAATTTGGCACTCTTAAGTAATTTGTGCAAAGGCGCTCCAAAATATTTGTGCTTAAATAGGTTTCCTTGATTAATTTCCTTCGCAGACAAAGCATTCAAGATTTATTTGTGTTCCTGTTTGTGTTTTAGTCAGTGGCGTGGGAGGATTTTTAGTTTTTTTGTTCCAAAGAGGGCCCAGCGCGATTAGGCTTAGCTATAGTAAAGAGCAATTGGAGGAGTAGAAAATGTTTGTTTGCACTTTTGGAGACACTTTTTTGCTCCGTGATTTTTGCTAACTTTTTTCCTGCTGTATGAACGAGTTTTTATTGATCTTTGGTCTTTGTGGAACAACGACTGTCATTTTTTTGCTCTTCTTGTTATTAGCAAAATGGATTTTTGGAAGAATCGGTCCGAATTTTTTTAGAAACATTTCTACCATTTATTTTCTATACCTTGTTTTGCGTCCAAATATTTTTTCTATGATAATTATTACTAAAATTCATAAAACCCAATAGCTCACATGGAGTTTTTTTCATTAAAATATATATTTTTTTAAATTCTTATTTCCAAACTTTAGAATTTCCACGTGTTTTATAAAAACAATTTTAAAAAATTTTGTTCGTATTTATATTTTTATTTAAACATTTTCTTGGTGATAAAATTTCTATATAAATATGTTCCTGGGGATAACATTCAAATAAATATTAAGTGCGTGGAAAGGATTTAGCAAATGTAAGAGGGAAAGTTAGGGATGCAAAGCTTCAGAAGTGCGTGCGTGCGTGTGGGAAAATGCAATTTTAGGCAGGAGATTCCAGCACACTTGTACACCAATACTATAACAAGGTTACTAAAGGATATTGAGAAGGACAGATGTGTGGGGTTTTGCCCGTGAGAATATTGTGTGGGAGGTTTTTGGTGAATGAATTGGTGAGAGAGAGAGAGGGAGAAAGACATCAATATTTGATACATCAGACGGTCGGAGTCCTCCAGCCGGCTCTCCGTCTCTTTAATCCCGTTCCGGCGACAAGCCTCACGTACTCCAGCAGGTCTTCTCAAGTGTGTGTTATTATTCTTGAACTCTGTTATGTCCTGAAAGCTGGGTGTAAAGATTTTTTTGACACCGCCGAAGAATGGCGAAAGGTGGTGAGGAAAAATTGACTTGCTACCATTGTCACGTTGCTTCCCGCAACAGATTTATCCTTCTACCTTTTTCCTCCTCTCATCCGTCCTCTCCCCACAATCTCTCCAAGCTTTGCACACTATGTGTATATACATGTATGCAATTCCTCACAATCACAGCTTCTTCCTCCGTTTTAGATAGATTTTCTGGGTTCCTGGGCTAACTTTCAGACAGACTCTACTTTCTTTCACAAATTGTGTATTATGCAAACTTTCAGGTTACATCTAATGCATTATACATTTTAATCGCATGTGTTCCTTGTGGCATTTTAAAAATTTATTTTCTCGAAGTTTTTTTATACTTGGTTTCATAGTTCTGCTGTACCGTAAGGAATTTTTTTAAGATTCACGTACCGTGAGGTAACTTGGTTCAGTTAAGGTATCGTGGGGGATTTTTGAGGTACCGCGAGAGGATTCTGCGGTACCATGAGAGAAATTTGAGGTATCGTCAGAGAACTTTTAGTTTTTAAGGTATTTTGAGAGTATTTTAAGGTATGTTGAAAGTATTTTAGGGTATTTTGAGAGTATTTTAAAGTATTTTGAAAGTATTTTAAGGCATTGTCTAATTATTTTAAGGTATTTTGAGAGTATTTCAAGGTATTTTGAAAGTATTTCAGGGTATTCTGAGAGTATTTTAAGGTATTGTCTAATTATTTTAAGGTATTTTGGGAGTATTTTAAGGTATTCCGAGAGTATTTTAAGGTATTGTCAGAGAATTTTAAGGTATTCTGACAGTATTTTAGGGTATTTTTAGTGCATTTTAAGGTATTGTCAGTGTATTTTAAGGTATTGTCAGTGTATTTCAAGGTATTGTCAGTGTATTTCAAGGTATTGTCAGTGTATTTCAAGGTATTGTAAGTGTATTTCAAGGTATTGTCAGAGCATTTTAAGGTATTGTCAGAGTATTTTAAGGTATTGTCAGAGTATTTTAAGGTATTGTCAAAGTATTTTAAGGTATTCCCTGGGTATTTTAAGATATTGTCAGAGTATTTTAAGATATTGTCAGAGTATTTTATGGTACCGTGAGGGATTTTTGTGGTACCGTGAGATATCCTTAAGGTACGTTGGGAGAATTATGAGGTACCGTGAGGGAATTATATAATTTTGTAAGCTCAAGGAACCGTGATAAAGAATAAAGCACAAAAAATTGTTGTAGTCCAAGTATATATGAAACTGAAACTTTGAGTCGCTTTTAGCAAAATTGTTCTTCTTTAACCAGGAAGAATAAGTATAAAATAAAAAAAAACGAAAATTCAAAGACAAATTGCAGTATTCCATAACAATTTTCCCATTTAATTTTCTCCCGCAATTTTCTCGTTTACTACATTACTCGCTCTACATTTTTATAAAAATTACATCATTTGTCTAAAAAGTGAAACGGAAAATTGAGAATTCAGGCCTAAATTACTTACCCAAAGTATGTGAATTTTTATTTTTTGCTGTATTATTTTAGTAAAATGCCCATATAAAGAATTGTTCATACGTATGGACAGTTGGTATTTTACAGGGAAAATATATTTTTCCTGAGTGGTTCTCTCCGTTAAAAAATACTGTCGGTTGCTTTAGAATTTGTTGCAAATCGGGCCAGTGTGTTCTTTTAGTTGATTGAGCAATATAAAGTAAGTTGTACGAGCGTTTTTGGAGGAGCAAATTATTTATGTTCTATATATTACAGTTTTCACATTTCCCCCTTAAAAGACACTATTACTACTTCTGCCTCTTGTTGTTTGTGGTTACACATTTATAATATTTTTTATATAAAAAAAACCCTGTATTCCTTTTGTACAAGGATGAGGAGCATTGAAGCATAAAATTTGCGATGGAGGTTCCGTAATATAACAAATGATTCCGACATTATATTTGTCTCGGCAAAAGCGTTGGAATAAATAAATTCAAAATTGCTTTCACATGTCGACGCAAATCATTCCAATCAGTCATGCTACAGTGGGTGCATTTTATTTCTCTATGTGCGAAGCTTTTTCTTCTTCTCGCCACACACACACATACATACACATCCCGCCACACTCTCAGTTCATAACAAATATTGCACTCCGTTTTGCCGTTTGTGGGGATTTTAGTGTTAGTTTGAGCAATGACGCTGATTTTTTATTTCGCTGTTGCTGCTCCTGCCGTGCATGTGGTGCAATTTTTTAAATTTTATTTTCACCATCTTATTTTAGTATTTGCAAAATTTGCTGTTTTATTATATGGAGGTACCGTGAGGGAATTTTAAAAATTAATATTTTAACAATTTTTTAAAAATTGTGATACCGTAAAAGAATTTTGAAATTATTTAATTTAAATTTTTTAAATTGCTTGGTACCGTGAGGGAATTTTGAAATTATTTAATTTAAATGTTTTTAAAATTGCGTGGTACCGTAAGGGAATTTCGAAATTTATTTAATTTAAATATTTTTTAATTTGTGGTACCGTGAGGGAATTTTGAAATTAATTTACTTTAAATATTTTGTAAATTGTGGTACCGTGAGGGAATTTTGAAATTTATTTATTTAAGTAGTTTTCAAGACGGAAATGTTATTTGCTAAATTTCCTCCTTGCATTGAGATTTTCTGCAACAAAAGCATTCTTGTACAAATCCAGAACAGAAAATCGCTAGCAATCAAACGAGTAATCAGAGCGGAAAAGATATTTCAAAACTCAAAGAGAATTCCCCCTCCCCCTGCATAAATTTAACAAGATAAACTCATTAATAAATTCTGAATTAGCAAAATCAGCGACAAGGGATTGTCTGCACAAATCCTTGTACACAAATGAATGCATTACATTACATAGCTAAATATGTAGATACATCAAATAATAAGAAACCAAAAGAAATTTATAGGATGAAGAATATATCATATAAGCTCTATCACTGTATAGCAAATAGCAAATTCCCTAAAATATCTGCCAACTCCACAGAATTTTATCTCTTTTCGTGTAATTACTAAAAGCCCTTGGCACGGCATAAAATCCTTGTTGTTGTCTCTTGTCCCACTAGCAGCTCCGTTATGTCGGGAGTTAGATGTAAATACTAATATTAATAGGTACATTTTATTTGTTAAAGATGTAGTAGCTCCAGGAAAACATCTCTATACTTCATACTACTACTAATAACAAGTCAAACGTTGTTGACGCTCTAAGTTGCGAACTACTGGGAAGGCTTCCCAGTCGGTGAAAAAATTATGTAGACTTGACAATGAGCGGAATGATTAATGAAATCACATTTATCAATCGGAGATTTTCTTTTGAAGCTCCTGGATAATGTATTTCTCGGGTGCTTAAGTATTAAATTTATTGCCGTGCCTACTTTAAATTTCTCGAAGCGCTAAATTCCGCATTAAAATCTGAAATCTTTATACTTTCTTTATGCGTAAGAATGCGTGTGATTCCGTGAGTGAAAGCGTCCGTCCACATTGTAAATGTTGCGTGGAAATACAAAAAACGCAATTTAAATGGTTTTTTCTGTGGGAATGCAATGCTGAAGCATAGGAGAAATAAATTCTAAAGCTTAAAAAGTGTGTTAAAGCGTAAGAAAAATAATTCTAAAGCAGGGGAAAATTCATATGAAAGCATAAGAAAGCATTGTTGAAGTATAGAAAAGCAATGCTAAAGTATAGGAAAGCAATGCTGAAGCATAGGAAAGCAATGCTAAAGCATAGAAAAGCAATGTTAAAGTATAGGAAACCAATGCTGAAGCATAGGAAAAATACTATTAAAGCAAAAGAAAGTAAGGGAAAATCATAGGAAAAATAATGTTGAAGCAGGAAAAAAGCAATAGAAAACACGGCAGAAGCAATAGAAAGGGAAAATGTATAATGGTTAAATGGGGAATAATGTGGACGGGAGGGTAGAAGAAGAGGTGACGCGACGGTGAGAGAGCGTGTGGCACATGATTAATATGTTTACGCCATCCATCCCAAGGAAATTTCTGTGTGAGGGAAGCACTTTTCCGCATCCCGATATGAAACGTTTGTACTTACAGACGCTTTTACTTTCTATAGAAATTTAAGGCCATGCTTTCTCTACATACGAAACTTTCTTTATATAAGATTAACATAGCTAAGTTATTATTTCCATTGCAATTTTGGTCCATAAGGATAGCATTGCTTATGTATTTCGTATGAATAACATTGGGTGAAAATTCCGTAAGGTTAGCATTGCTACTATGGTCCGTAAGTATAGCATTGTTTATATCTTCCATAAGTATAGCATTGTCTATATCTTCCATAAGTATAGCATTGTCTATATCTTCCATAAGTATAACATTGCTTATATGTATCTTCCATAAGCACACCATGGCTGCTACGCCCCATAAGATTAACATTGCAAGCAAATTCCACAAAATTAAAAAGCTTCTTTCTACTTCCATAGCAACGAATTGCCACCGTATGCACTTAGAAGTTCAAGGAAGAGCTCATCCTGAACCTGAGCTTGTATGTAATTATGCATGACCTTTATAATAGTTTCTCTTTTATCTTCACATCCCCCTCCTCCCCATACCTTCCCCAAAACAGAATTTTTTTATTCCCCTTTCGTCCAAATACAAAAAGCACACATACAGGAGACTAATTCATCTGTCATCAGCCAAGAGAAACTGAAATTAATACTAGGGATATATATGAATCTTTCTGTAGGGATGAGAAGAATATAAAGCAATTTTTCTGTTTGTAACATGTGTCAAGGCACCTTTCACTTTTTAAATAGGATTGCTATTTTTTTCGGTTTCGTAGATATTTTCTCTTGCTTGATTTCGTTTGCTAGTATTCTAGTAGGTATTTTTTGTTAAACATGACATTTTTTAATTTATTTTATATCCTCTTTAATACTCCTTGCCTATTTTTTGTGTATTTTTTAATGTAAGTTTTGTTTTTCTAAAGTAATAAAATTACTTTTATTTTTTACAAGAGGTTCTTGTTAGTTACTATTTTTTCTTATTTCAACAATTTTTTTTCCATTTCGTGTTATTTCGTTGTTTATTTAGTATTTTATAACTTTCTCCAAAAATTTTTGATACTTTCTCTTACTTTTACTTTACTTTCTTCAGCATTTTTGATACTTTCTCCAACTTTTACTTTACTTTCTCCAACTTTTACTTTACTTTCTCCAGCATTTTAGATACTTTCTCCAGCATTTTTGGCACTTTCTCCAACTTTCAATTTACTTTCTCGAACATTTTTGATATTTTTTCAATCTTTTACTTTACTTCTTCCATGTGATTTAAAACCTCCCTAAACTTTCACCTTGATTTCTCCACATTTTCCAACACTTTTTAATATTTTTTAAGCTTACACTTTATTTTCTTTAACATTTATAAAAAATTTAAAGCGGTTATTTAAATTTTCTGAAAAATTTTTTAAGTTTTCTGAAGACCTCTTAAAATTTCGCAGCTAATAATTATTTTAGATTTGAAACTAAAATAGTCTAAATTTTAATTTTGTATTTAAAACTTGTATCTTCATTGCTTATTAGAAGCTAATAACTCCCTGGGGGATTTAATTTAGTAAAGTTACGATTCCCACCCTCACGAGGCTTAAATGAAAATAGTTGGACACGGAAGTAGAAAGCGAGAAAAAAGGAGGAAAAGCAAATATTTTCCCACTGATGTACGCACATATAGCAAAACTGAATGAAGTAGGAAGGGAAAGCTGGGAAGTCGAATTTTTTATTAGCCTTCATCTTGTGTATACACGGGGAAAGTAAATATTGGCAGGCTAATGCTGCGCAATCCTTTTATATCCCACCTCTAGCTAAATATTTCCTATATATATGTGAATAATGCATTTGATATTTTCTGTTCTCGCCCGTATGTTTTTAGTTCAGAAAAAATTAGAGCTTCATTTAGAATAAAAATATTAATCACTGCAATAAACAGGGAACAGATTCTTCGATTTGGAATTTTTTATATTATTGGGCTTCCATTGTAAAAATGAAACAAATTATTTAAAAGGAATTAATTTACAATATTTTTTCCATTTTTATATTTTTCAATATAAACCTCTTTATTTTTAGTTTAAAGAGACAAACATGATTTTAATCTTGTGGCTACTCAGCAAATATCATGTCTCTTGCTTTGTGAAACGGCAACTTATAAAGCTCATGTATTTTGTATCAAATCCAAAGTTGATCTTTGATGTCCAATAATCCTTTTATGTATTTAAGTAATACAAAATGCACAGTCGTATTTATCTGCTTCAGGGAAAACGATAAGCGGATGAATTTAAACTTATTTTGTATTTTCCTATGGTCCTCTTTGAACTAGCAAAGAATTAATCTCGGAATCAAGCAAAAGGATATAAAATCATATTAAATATCATGAGTTTTAGGTAAATCTGCCACAAGTACAAAGGCTGAAAAGTTGCAGACTTCATTATTAACTTAATGAAAATAAATCTGTAAGATAAGCATTGAAATCTGTTTGCTTTGCTGCATTTATTAGCATGCCCGTTAGTTTTTCTGGCGAATTTCAAACATTTTTATTTTTAATTTTATTTTTGAAATTCTAGCATTCCTTTAGGCATTTATGATAATTAAATCAGTAAAATTTATTTTTGTATTAATTTTTGTATTAATTTTTGTATTAATTTTTGTATTAATTTTTGTATTAATGTTTGTATTAATGTTTGTATTAATGTTTGTATTAATTTTTGTATTAAT
>JAQGAK010004406.1:0-12308 GCA_034696945.1 Lipothrix lubbocki
GATAGGTAATTCCAAACATATACAAATACCTAACAATTTAAAATAGGATTTTAAGGATATAAATAAGCGTGTTTTAGCGACTTTTTGCGTTTAAGCTAGGTTTATTATATTTTAAAATTGTGCACTTATCTTTTTCAAGAATAATGTGATTGTATCTAGTGTACATTATTTTGGAAGTAGTGGCACGCTGTAAACTTGAAACCAAGACGCGGTCGACTTGTGGACCGCGGTCCCCAAAGTGGGGATGCCTGCTCTATTCTATCGAATTTCCAAACTGGTGTAAATATTTATAGCAAGATTTTTTTGGTATCCCATTAGTCTGCTTCAATAAATTAAAAACTATTTCTTCTCTTCCTACCACCAACACCTCTTCACGGTTCCTTAAATCAAACTTATTAAAGATATATAGAAGAATGTGGACTTAAGTAACTAATTTATTAAATACGATTACTTTCAACAGGTTTCAAAGCCAACTGCTTCGATTGGGCCTATGTCCCTACGCCTACGTACTGGCATAACTCATATGGAACGGCGAAAGAATGCTATTATACAGGAGCTGGTAAGATTAGAGAAGGAAGAACTGATAGCCACTGATAAAGAACGAAAAAGAGCTCGTAGGCTTTTGTGGTACAATAAAAGGAAAAGGGAGCGGAAAGAGAGACACGCCAGTCATTAGAAGAATATTTCTAGCAAAGTAACATTCCGAAGAAACATTCGTGGTCCTAATAAATTTATAGACTTATTGGAGATACGATCGTCTTAAATAATACAGATTTTAATATTGTATTGTATGAATTATTGCGTCTCGAGGCCGTAGCCTATACACAAATCAAGGTTACAGGTCCTCTACAAAATTTTACATAATTTTCTTAAAAAAGTAAAAACTACTTCATCCCCATAACTACACTACTAATATCTTGGGAACTAATAACCACAGGGAACTTTCAATTACACTAATTTCACTTTCTTACATTTACATCCCTTAGAAATGATTCAATAAGTACATAATTACATAACAAACATAGTTACTCATTCTGATTGACCTTTATTCCTTATATTATGCCACACTTGGTAATTTCCTTATTATATCATATTCACAATAACTTTATTCCTTCCGAATTAGTATACAGATAGAATACAGGTATAAATATACATATATACTCCGAAGTACATTGCAATCCCTTACATCTTACGCTACATCCCTAAAATCGTCCTTGTATATATATAATACTCTCCTTCCCTCTCCTGTATACCACGAATGTAATCTTAATACTGTGAATATAAATAAGCTATTTTCTTATGTCCCAATATAATATCCCTATCTCAGTGTGGCAACCTACCTTGTTATTTCCTGATGAAATCCACTAAATTAACAAATGTGGATGATGATATTCCTAAGTGTTCCCTGATTGTTCCCTGGGGGAGCCCGCCTCTGTGTATACTATACATAATTCCTTGTAACCTTGTCATGCTCCGAAGATGAGTGGAATAGCTTATAACACTTGTGTATATAGCCCATTATTTCACTTATGCACTTATGTGGGTCAGAGACGAGTAGACGTATACCGGTCCACATCGGTCAGGTTGGCGAGAAACACGCGAGGAGATTAGGCAGTAGGACGCTCAGTCTGAATGGAATGTCCAGGATGGTATGTAAATTGGGCTTCCTATGTATAGCGTCTCTCCGTGTTAAGACAGTCCACCGTATACTTCTTATCTACATGCTGTCCTGTGATTCACCTTCTTTTTGAGTGCAAGCTTCTCTCCTTGACCTTCTCACCTTCCCATCTAAATCCCAGATTCTCCTTTTCTTCCTTCCCCTCCTTCCCACATTTGCAAATCTTGAAAAATTCTCTATGGAAAAAGTCCTTGATGAATTTCCTTTGGACGGCGTGGTGAATATCTGCAGAAACTTCTTCCCGGTCCGATATTTCCCAAACCCCCGGATTCACACCCACAGCATTGGCACTTCCCGAAAGAACTCACACAGGGCTATACACTAATACCACTCACACTTCCTTCACTCCACTTTTTTCCACTTTAACTTCCCAATTTGTAAGAGCCTGACGAAGGCACAACTATCTAGCTCGAAGATTTAGGCGGACTCGAAAGCGCGTATTATGTATATGGACATGTACAAGTATGAAGACATGGAGATACTCAATTAGCTGGATAAACTTGATTGGGCCGCCGCGCTTCAAAAATAAGCGCGCGCAGCGCGCTTATTCTGTAAACAAAAGAGCAAATCCTCGTCTTAAACAACAAAATCATAGGCTCTCAAATGTGTTGTGTGGTACAAGTAAATACAGGTGGATTTGAAAAGAAAATATCTCTCGCACATGTCCAGAGTCTGACACAGCATTATTGGGTCGTTACAAATGCTTTCGGTCACGACTTAGTTTCATGACCGAATTTCGTAAAAAATGTTAGTATTCCTGAGATGGAACACCCAGTGGGTGCTAGAAAAAATAATAAAAAAATTCCCGTATGGCTACCCCAAGTGTAGGCGGCTGTGAAATGTGAAGGTGGCCAGTGACAGATCTCGGACGTAACACGAACCTACTGTGTGGCAATTTTTTCCAAAAAAGGCACATTTGGTTGGCTGAAGGGCACATTTTTCAATAAAAAATTATGCAGTTATGTACATCAAATATGTAATTAAGTATCACGTGTGAGTACATATACTTACCAGTAACTATGTGTAAGTAAAACACTGTTCAGCAGAAATGTAAAACAAGGCCCGTTTGTAGACGTTGAAATGCCCAGTTCAACAGCGGCGAAATACCTAAAATTAGACCAACTTTTTCCTGTCTGATTTGTGTGTGTAGAAGAAGAAAATTTTATTCACAATTATAGCAAATATTCAGAGTGTACGAAGATGTTTCTCCTTAGACGAATTGTAATCACAATATGTGCTGCTACACACGTACCTTTTGCTTATGATATGTTCTATACATAATGTTGCTTAATGGATTTCTGTCTGTTCTTTAAATGCTATTGCAAATACATAGCTATATCGATTGAACCCGTGCATTGCAAAATTTGGTTTATAGGTCTTTTGGAAAAAAAGTTACAGATTTACTCCGAAAATATTAGCAAAATGCAATTGTTTGTATTAAACAATTTATTATAATATTGCAAATACAAGCTTGTTTCGCAAATATCTTCTGAAAATTGCTTGTAATATGGTCGTGATTTACTGATGTAAATTTGTTTGCATGACTTATAAAATGTCTTGATTCAAAGTACTCACAAATCTTTGGTCGAAAATAATACCACACATTTTGAAATCAATAGAAAAACCCAAAATACTACAGCAGCTGGACAAGTTTGGGTGGGCGACACTTGCAAAATTTTCTTATATCAGAGTTGGCAGTTTCAATCTGCCCGCCCGGCATGCCCAAATATGCCTGCCCAATATGCCCTAGAATATTTAACATATTAAAACCTGGGCATTTTTGGGCATATAGGGCACGTAGGGCAGGCCGGGCACATTACGACATATGGGCGAGCATATTGGGCATTTTACTCAAAAATAGAAAATGTTTTACTTTTTTTGAGTAATTGTATTATTTTTAACATGTTTTTTAAGTTTCAAACTGTGCAATAATCTGAAGTAAAGAATTTTGTGGTTGTGTTGGCGTTATAATGAAACACGTTTATTTGTATATACTCTATTATTAAAAAGATGTGGTGGTTTAAACTTCGTACACGTGTCCCATCCTATATCCTACAATGTCTGCCTAATACGTTCGGACATGCTGAACAAAATAAACCCCGGGCATCTTTATTTGTCTAAATGACAATGTTCTATGGCATGGGTTAGTCAAGTCATTTTTTCCCTGTGGCGTTAATTATTCCTTATTTAGAATCGTTCTCCAACATTTGTCAACATTTTTATGTTCAGTCTTCAGTAATGATTAAATTCCATTTTTTCTCTTATTATATTAAACACATGGTTTGTATATCTAGATAATTCATATCTGTATATAACGACATTTTACATATTTCGGTCTGGTCAAGGTTGGAGACGTATTTTATAAAAACGTAATTTTAAAAAACCTTTACCTATTTTTATCAATTTATTTAAGACTCGTTTAATGCTCGCCTCCTGCAACAGTCTTGCCGGATTTCGATAAATTTTCCCCCCTGTGATCACAACGAATTTCTCCAAGCCATTAAAATTCTTGTGAAACACTTGTCGTATATATGTACATATGTCTAAATTACCGTTAACATTTGCTCCAAAGATTTCTTTACTGACACCAAAGTTCCAGAAAACACTACATAGCGCTAAGGTAAACAGCAAAATGTGCAATTTTTTTGAAAATATTTGGGTAAATGCCCAAAGTGCCTGCCCAATATGCCCTAAATGCCGGGCATATTAGACATTGGGCATTTCAGGGCACATTGGGCACATTGGGCATGCCCACGGGCACATTTTTGAGGGCAGGCAGATATAGCAGGGCATTTCAAAATTGCCAACTCTGCATAGGTGTACTGTAAAGTCCGTGAACAGTAACCCGCGTACAGTAAAACGTGCATTGTAAAAACTATAAATATTGTTTCAGGGTCCAAGGTGTGAAGAATCTAAGGGTAATTGACGCTTCCGTTTTCCCGAAACACATGTTTGCCAACAACGCCGGTCCAACTTTTGTGACTGCAGAAAAGGCTGTGGATGGAATGATTCAGGAGTATTTAGTCAAGACGTCATGATCGCAATGACGACGTTGGCGAATTTTTAGAGTTGTATTCAAAATGTTTACAGTCAATTGAAACTCTGGATATTCAACGATAGGATTTTGACACTTATTTTTTATAAACATGACAGTATAAATGTGCAATGATGTAACTATTTTTTAACTTTGTACAAAATTGTAATACCGACGGAGGCAAATGTTGTTGTTCAATTCCAGTTTTGCACTGGAACAACCTCGCAATGGGCAGATAATCCAGAATGTTGCTTACACTTTTTTAGAGTAGAATATTTTTACGATAGTATCGACAAAGTATAATAAAAAAGCACAATCGTATTTGTTTTTTGTTGAATCAGAGCAATACATAGTGTTAGTAAGTTTCTGCGGTGATGATTCAGTTTACTTGGATATTAAAATTACTACGGACATAATAAGGACAAAATAAACGGCAAAAAATCGAGTATACATAAATGGAGATAATTTTCCCTATATAACAATTAAGTTTGTTTATTAAATTTACCATGGTAACCCATAAATTTGAATTAAAATCATCGTAAAAACTGCCACTAAGATTCTAGTTATTTTTAATAATGGAAAACGTATTACATATTACTATTCCAAACGTTCGTATTGCTGTCGACAGTTCTCAAATCATGGTTTATCTCACTTTCTGTTTTGCCTGATGATGGTAGATCGATAGCCACTGAAAGCTCGCATAAATGAAATAATTCATGTCAGAATTGTTCCACGTATAAACTATATTTAAATACTATATAAATCATATATATTTTTATTCAGTTATATGTTAGCACTAGTAACTTTGTTCAAATGTCAAAATTTTATATTTTCGTGTACTTCTAAATACTAAAATATGGCTTATATAATGCATTAAATATACTACCGATTCCTATATCATAATAATTTAAACTGATTTTCCTACACACATAAATACCACCATATACATACATGTATATTATATTACCACTATATACATCTATATGTATTCTGATATTATATTATAGCGCGGAAAAGTAGAAGCTGCGGTAATTACAAATCGTAACAAAATTACTACATTTTGCCAAAACTTAAAATGTCATTTACAAAGTTAATAATGTGGTATTGTAATTTACTTTCCTTCCTACAACCCAGCCAGTAGTTTTTTAATTGCAACACAGCTGCCTAACTATAAGAAATTGTCATAATTATGTGCATATCGTGCATATCTAACACCGGCTATAACAAGGATAAAATTAATTACTGAATATATTTATAAGAGTTACATTATTTGCACTACACTTCGGCTTGTTTAATGACCTGATTCAATGCTGATTTTTGTTGGAAGGTAAATGATATTAAAATTTATATTGAATACTATTTGCACACATTTCTAACACTAAAACATATACAAAAATTACAAAAATTAATTAACTGTAAGTATACGTGGAAGTTCTTTGTCGTCCATGCAGCCCGCAAAATCCTTTTTAATTTTTCTTTATTCAGAGATCTCACATGAATTTGAAGTCTGCTACATATAAATTGTTGAAAGCGAGCTTTAAGAATTAAATTTGCTTTTGTATTACAGCGCATTGGGAATCGTTCTAATTCATAATTCACACTATTTCTCGAAATTCGTTTTCCGCACAGTTGAAACTGCGTAAGAAATGGCAACTCTGCGTCGTCGTGCACCAGAAACTTTAAAATACAAGACCAACCCTGATCTCCAACTAGTGGCGAAAAAGGATTTTGCGCCAACACTGTATATTTTCAAAATATTTTCCGTCCTGGGATTGATTCCGTTAGATCTCCGACTGAAGCCGCTGCATATCCAACTGGGGAAATCTCCTTTGAAAATTGCTCTGAATATCTCATATTTCTTAATATGGCTGACACAATTTACAGCTTCGGGCTACAGACTGCAAAATTATCTCCGTGGTGGGGACGGTAGTAAGAAATCCATTGACTTATTTCATTTGACATGCCCCATCCTCTGCACACTCTCCTCATTGGCCTGCTACCTGGGCTACTACCATTTCTTTTGGTCTGGGAACGGAACACTGTTTGTGTCCCTCTGTGATGATGTCGTCAATTTATATCCTGGTGATTCTATGAACAATTGAGCCAAATATTAAATATAGTGATTTATTATAAATTTAAATATTTAAGTGGTTTGTTGATTTGAATTTAAATGCCAAAAAAATTATCTTGATTTGAATGCCTCTTTGGTTCTAAACATCTTTCTGATTATAATTTTGTGTTTATTTTTTGATAATATTTATTTGGATTGATTTATAAATATATTATAATTTTTTCTCCAATAATAATTAATCTCAAGACAAAAGCACTAGGCGTCATATTCGGTCATACAACCGCCATGAGCTCCTCCTCCTGACAGCGGTGCCAGGCCTAGCGTTTTTACTGCCCTGCTACCATGTCACAGTGTTTGTGATCAATCCCGACGGCTTCAATTTCATCTACGCGAGCTTCCCTGAGGGCTGGAAAACAGCACATGGGCTAGTGTTTTCGGCGTTGATTGAAGTATCTTTGACTTTTGTTTGGTCCAGTACTGCGGCCTTCGTTCAGTTCGTTGGGCTTTTGGTATTTGAAGGATTCCACGCCTATTTAACTTGCGCTAAGCAAGTTGTGAGGTAAATCTCATTTTTGTAACGCAACACAAAATTTGCAACGTAACACGAAATTTGTAACGCAACACAAAATTTGTTACGCAGCACAAAATTTGTTACGCAACACAAAATTTGTTACGCAACACAAAATTTGTTCGCAACACAAAATTTGTTACGCAACACAAAATTTGTTACGCAACACAAAATTTGTTACGCAACACAAAATTTGTAACGCAACACGAAATTTGGTACACAACACAAAATTTAAGAGGAAAAGTTAACATTAAGGTTTATTTATCAATTTATTTATTTAAAATTGATTTATTAACTTAAAACTTATTCAAATCTTTACGTGTCATGTAGACACTGCAATGGAAATAAATGGGACACACTCCTCCTCGCTTCCAAAAGCCTCCGGGAGTTCCAGCTGTGGATAAACTACATGAACGAGATGTACCAAAATTATTTGTTTGGCTTAAAATGGATCTACATGCTTATTTCTATTCTTCAAGGTGTCATTGGCGTAATGATTGTGCGTCAAGGGAAATATGTAATAGGGTTATATGTCACTTTGTTCGCTACGATATGTTGCTTGGTCTACCCCATAGCAATGGAGCGGGCGTATGCTTTCCCCACACTCTTTAGTGACGTTAAGGTTGCCATTCGAATAAAATCCATCGGGTTGCCATTGCGGGAGCAAATGTACTTACAAAGGGTCAATAGGTCTTTGCCGAATGTGGCTTTGAAAGTCGGAGTTTTCTCAACGATTAATTCACTGTCGGGTTTTGTTTTCATTGACTTTGTCATTTCCCAAATATGTGACGTACTCGTTGTGTTTAAGGATTAGACCTGTTTTTAGCGCGAAATTTGAAAATTATAATAATTTGGAAAATACCATGATGCTGTTCCATATTATGAAGGTAGTCTTTATAACTTGAAATATTGTAATTACGGGCATACCCGTAATTACACAATGCACCTGGCCGCAAGGATAAAAACAAAAATTTATAGTCAGCGGAGTGTAAAGTAACTGTCTTAAAATCCATTCCTGTGACTATAAAAATGATTTTCTAAATAAATTTTGTATCAAATTTATTGTTTTTAATTAGTCGTTAATTGTTTATAACATATAGTCCGCCTTCGATTTAAAATATTAGACGCTGGTTAGATTTGTAAATAATAATTACCTTGAAAATGGGCCATCATGAATTTGCTCTGTCTCTATCGATTTAGACAATATAATCATAAACTGTTTTTTCCTCATATAAGTGTGTCCATTTTAGCACCTATGGAACCCCAAAACGAGCACCCAAAAAGAAACCAAACAGTGTGGAAAACTATAAATATGCTCTTATTCTACTATAAAACTTATTTCCTTAAATTATTTCCTATAAATTGTCCATATACTTGTATGACTCCGTTATCCAAGGCTTAGTGTGCTGAAAATCTTTTGTATACGTCATAGGAACTAAAATAAATAAAAATTAAAATGAATCACGAAACGTCGGGTAGTAGTTTATTATTAATTCAAACCATATTTCACATTAAAAGTTTCATCATGCGGTTTATGAATCAATAAGTTGACTTTTGGAAATATGGAGAAACAACGCGCCGTCCTCGACAAAAATGTAATATTACTCCCTTATACATACATATATAGTTTCTGCATATTTTGGCGTATCAAATAGTGCTATGTACAATGAGGATTTATTTTGAGCTCCAGCAAAGGATTATTGAGGAAGTGGTTAGGAATTACGCCCCGCTTAACATAAACCTATGCATTAGTTTATTTTAAGTATAAGCAAAATAATTTTACTAGAAATAAAATAACATCAGATTTTTTAATGCGCATGTATATTACAGCAAAAGTCTTGTCTTTGTTTATCATTTTCTTTAGAAATCCTTGGGTAAATTTAATAAAACAAATTTAAAACAAGGCGACAATCATTAAATTAATGTGGTAGATGTTCTTGATTTAATTGTAAGTCTTTCAAGTTTGAATTCATTGTCCTTCCAAGTGTTTTGCCTAAAACAAATGTTTCGCTTTAAGTTTCAACTCGTATTGGATCTTGTCTTATTTGCAATAATTTCCCTTTTAAATCAGTAAAAATGAGTTTTTCCATTAGTAGTAAAAATGTTAAAATTATATCTGCAACTATCCTTGGTGTAACTGCAATTCTTTCGATTTCCCTTTTGTGCTTTTTTCTATTGAGGCAACCAGGAGAAAAGGTTGAGGGACAAACGGTCAAAGGTACGGAAGGATCTTAAAAATTTGGCTTAAAAAAATCTCAGGCGCAGTATTTAGTTCCATCACATTTTGTATTTGCTGTATGTATTTTACCAGAATTTCAAAATTCTTTCGGGAAGGAAGTCGACTCATCCAAAGGATTAACCACACAGCAAAGAACCACGGACCGAATCTCGGACTCAACAAGAAGCCTCTTGCATTTAAATTTTACTACACGTATGCCGACCCAATTTGCTTCGTCCACCGAAGGAACCTTGAATCAAGGTGCAATGAATTTAGGACGCTATAGTTTTTAGGCTGCAATTTTAATTTTGCCAATATAAAATTTTGATGTACAAGAATATTTCTTTAGAATTAAAATCAGGATTTTTGCTTACATTTTGTATACAGAAAAATTTGAGTGTCGTTTATGTCTGCCACGCTTCCACACCCCCGACGAGCACTTACGGTTTTTACAATTCTATATGACCAAGGGTTCTTCATATAGGAATGAGGAGACGTTGGAGGAAGTACCAAGGGACACACAGGCAAACGTTGCATTAGCAATTGAGATTAGTAAGCATAAATTGATAATGTGCATATGTATAAGCCTAATCGTATTAGTAATGCTGCACCGTTTACAGTGGAGGCTCTCTATAACGAGCCTCTTTATAAGGGCAGACCCTCTATAACGGCCGTAATTCTTCGCTAGAAAAATAATTTATACCGTAATTTTGACTCTTATAAAAGCACTTTTTTATAACGGTCAATTTTGCCGCTTTATAGTGCGCCGTTGTAAAGGGTCTCCATCCTCATATTTGTATTCTTCGTGTTTATTATGAGATGTAGAACAGATAAACTTAATTATGATATTTCCTTATGTGGACTTTATTTTAATCCACCCCCACAGAGAATTTCCTAGACGTGCCACTTAAAAATTACCGGTCAAGCATTACTAAAGGGGAGGTGTACAGGAAAGCTCCAATGACAATCCAAAACCTCAGTGCGGAAGTATTTTCTGTGGCCAGCGCCAGGTGCCACAATATTATCTCTTTCTATAATTTGTCTCCGATTCCGATGGAAATTCGAATTCTTAATCGTGCCTTTCCTAATTTCGCGCTCTAATATGAGCAAGAATTTTTTTTTATTTCAATACACAGTAGCAACTCTGTATAATGGCCCTCTTTATAAGGGTAGACTCCTTATAACGGCCGGATTTTTTGTGTTCCTAAATTTTTATACATAATTTTGACTCTTATATAGGGGAACTTCTTTATATGTAACGGTTAAATTTTGCCGCTATATATAGGGTGCCATTAAAAAAATGTATGTTAAATTAAAGATTATTTTTACGGAATTTATGAATTTAAACGAAATTCTCCACTTCTCTCCATTCAGAAATTTTCCTGAAGGAACATTTTCCTACCAAATTGACACAATCCAAATAAGCCTTCAGGTGGACTTCCTGTCCAAAAAATCGAGTCGCAAATTGGCCATCGCGTTTCTAGAAAATACCGAGCCCATTACTAAAATTTACGGTGCGACGAATGGGGCGCCCATAACTTCCGATCCCTCAGCCACCACGGGCTCCGTAAGTTTTTCTTTTACATTGAAAGAACTAGTCGTGGGTGTGATAACTTAATAATAAGCGAACAATATGCTTTTAAATTTTTATCAATTGTTGTAATCACTTGTATTTTTTAAAACTGTGACGAATTATTTGTACAATTTTCGACGACTTAAATTTCCTGGATCCTACCGCAGAGTACTGAGAAGCGAGCTATAAAATTGGATATCCACAAGGGCAATTTCCACGCTCGAGCCACCAGCCGAGTAATTTCCACAGATAAACATGTCCTATCCATTGATGTTTTCTCATTCGACCTTTAAACAATATAAATAATAATATTTGAAATCTACGCTAAAATCCTTTAATACGCCGCGCTGTGAAAGATTTTTGACTCTAGATGTATTATTGATTTTCCTGAAATATTTTGTGTCAATTATTTTAATTAATTTTTATAATAATGCGAAGTACTTTTTACTTTGAACATTGATGCCCTAAGGAGTTTTCCATTAAAAATGCAAATTCCAATAGTGACCAAAAGAAACATTGTATTTGAATCCGAAAATAATATTTTACTGCCTTACATATAGTTTTCTATGAAGGAAGACACATTTATTTGAAAAGCATGTCTGTAATCTGTATAAATGATGTAATAATCTAATTTGTTTATCGAAATTATTTCTTAATTGCTTTTTATTAAGTGTAATCTATAACAGGCTTGCCCACTTGATTTGGTTTCACGGGCCACCTTATAGGTCAAAACGTTTCGGCGGGCCACCCGAATTTACTTCGATAAAATTTAAAAATTAGACTAAGTTTTAGGGGACTAAACAGCCAAGAACCAATGCGAGATTTGTGAATTTTAACAAATGCCATTAGGAAGGGAGGTTACAAGAGAACATGTTTGTGGAAATTTTTAATCACGTAACGCACAATCAGAGCATTTTTCATTTTGCGCAAGAATGTGTAATGACAAGAGGTATATCGAGGGTTAAGAGACAAATATGAACACATTACTTCAAGCTGATAACGGTCTGTACGTACAGACCGCTGGCCCCTCAACAGTCCTATTCAGCATAATAAAGCTTACGGAAGCGGACTGTATGCATGGGCCAGTAATAATGTAATATGTTCATTTTTGCCTCTACATATGTCAAACACGACAGCGTTCGTTTTTGCATTTTAGCTTGAAGCAA
>JAQGAK010004407.1:0-12306 GCA_034696945.1 Lipothrix lubbocki
GCCCGAGTGCCTGGGTGCTGCGGAGGCCTATGCCTATTACAGACCAGCAGGGAAGAATAATGTTTTACTTTACGGATATTGCAAAAGGACTATTTAGATAGCCCATATTTGCCTATCCGATGATTACCCTAGTCTCGTTGGTACCGACCAAGTCGCATATGACCCCGTACTAGAACGAGTCATCCACCGAGCCAAGTCTATATGCGGCCCAGTTCAGTCCCACGGATAACCTTAACCTATTGTAAAGACAACGGAATTTATACTAATGAAAGAGAACAAAAGAACCGATATTAGTTTAGGAAAAGGTTGATAAGGAAATTGGGACTGATAAAAGTGCGTTCCCCTCGCCGACCAATGTGTTGGGATACGAGCAATACCTACACCGCAGGGAAATGAGCCACCACTAATTAGGCACGTTTAAATACCTCTCTACGTACTCGCAACCTGGTACCGCCGAAACCTTAAAGAGAGGAACAGGTGCGACCTTACAGACCCCTTCGTCCGGCCCGAAAGTGTGGGTAAACTCTCTGGTTGTTGGTTGGAGGTACCCGGCAGTCTCGGTAAGCCCGCACAGAGAGGTCAGCTTTGAGATTTGACAAAAGGATGGAGTTTGTCAAGGAGAATTTCACAAAACAAGAGCGGACCACAGGAACGCTGTCAACGCACCTGTGCTCAGCTTGAGTGCTGAGACGAGACTCTTTTGTTCCGTAAGAAAGGGTATTAACTCATAAAACATACAAAGATATTCTATTTAATAAAGAGTTTAGGAGATGTGAAGTAAAACTGATTAGATCAGTAAACCATAATTTGTTTAATTTGAAGGTTGATAAATTATTCTTTCATGCGCTTAAAGATGATCGCTGTCACCCCAAGGACAATGACATGAACTACAGTTTACCGTTTGGTAACATTAACTTAATACGAAATAATGTTAAATATGCCCATGAATAGAAAATATGCTTTATAAGTTTTATAAAGAAATTATTTAAAAAATATTGAAATTGTACATTTATACGTTTTGTCCTGAACTCACAATTGTATTATTATAGTAAAGTTTTTTGTTAAAAAGTTTCAAAATCATGCATTCACAATTAAAGTGACTAAAGTAAATATGTATATGTAAAAATAATACTAACTACATATATTTTACAATGTTATTACATCTAACATGTTTGCAATGTTATTACTTGGTCAATGTTTTCTAATTATTTTTTAAAAATAAACGTAAAAGGTTTTGTTTCTAATTTATTTAAATTATCCACCGCAAGTATTTCAGTCGCTTGTCCTTCTTCGCTTGTCCTCCAGCACTTGTTTTTAGAGAAAACCAGTCATCAGCAATATTTTCATCCAAACTAAGTAGATCTTCTACATGACGGGAACGGCTGAGCATAACCTAATCAAGTCCTGGAGTAAACTCAGTTCCATCTAAATATACGGCAGCCTTGTTCATGTTGGCTTCTTGGGATTTATGGCCTGTATATGCATATGCGAGCGAGAGAGGATAATATTTGTACGTTTTGGAAGCACTAGAATCCCATTTAGGGCAATTCATTCGAAAAATCGGAAATCCCTGCCCTTCCGAAGAGATTACAATGTACGAGCTGATATATGAGTTAAAATCGACAGCTATAAAGTTAATACTGCCACTGCCGTTTTTATTACCAAACTTCACAGTTCCTAAAGATCAATTTGATTGACCTGCTGATGAGGCAATATTTTAAAGGAGCATAACCTCCGCTCCGATAGCTAACTCTAACGTTTGAATCTCCTTTTTTATTATTAAAATATCATCCTTACAAAATAAATTCCCTAGTTTTTTCCTGTATTTGATTGAGCATCAGGAAACTCATTCGGAGGAGAAGCCCAATAAATGCCCGCAGTGCCGGAAAGGATTTATGTACGACCTTGGGGAATATAAGAACAGACATTTTAAGATCCACAAGGACTAAAACTACTCAAATGTAAATTTGTGGAAATTTGAAAAATTATTTGTTTTACGCTTAGTAATGTTTGAATTTGTATTTATTATATTCTCAATTAATCATTTGAATATCTTGAAGTTTATTATTAATTACATAATTCGATTTTATTTGCTTCTGAAAACTATTTTTAGCATCATTGTAAATATTGTAATGCATATTTATTTCCAATAGCGAAGTCCCCAATGCTAAATACATTCAGAAACAGCCATAATCGTCTACTCTTAAGGCTCTTATCTATTTACCGTAATTTAGAAATTTTAGATCTTAAAACCTTATTTTGTGGAATATCAGGTCATTTCCCATTGAGTTATTTCCATTAAGAGCGTGATGCCGCAGGACTTAACATCTAAAAATAACAACGCAAGACCTTTGAATTTGCTTTCAAATGGCTTTAGAAAGTGCAAAGGAAACGAATTTACGTGTTATGGTGTATATTGGGATGAGAAAGAGTAAGTAATAAACACGTGCAAAACATAGGGGTCATAGTAGAAAATAGGTTAGCAAGAAGATAAAGTAAGAACAGAAAATACAAAGTACAGTTAGGCGACTTGGGTCGACGTTAGGGAAGAACGTCGAGTCAAATCCAAAAGGAAGAGGAAATAAAAAAAGGGGAAACTTGAGAGTAAGTTCAGTCTTAATTTTTCTTTTGAACTTTAAAGAGGCTCTCATTCTGTATTCATTTCTCTCTTATTATCTCTCTGATTCTTTAATAATAATACATACGAATTCTGTATCATCATTGAAATTCGCTACTGAATATATCATCCTATCTAAATCCAGTCCCATCATGTAAGTAAACTATCCGTTCATTCCTATTACATTATATAAACTACAAAAAAGCACCCACATAGTGAAGGAGAACAATTTGAAAGGATTTTGCTCCAGGCCCAGCTACGCAATGTAGCTGGATTATAAATATTCAGGAAGGATCAACTGACTAACAAGAGAACATAAACACCGTTCTCGTACTTCAATCCGGGGATGTACACAAATGGTGCGACGGTTTCAAATACTAAGTAGGTACAGAATAAATACTAACCAATCTCTATAGAAACTCAAAATTCCAGGACAAAACAAACTTCAGCCTACAAAAACTATTATAGTGAACTAACAGCCCTTTGAGAAACTTTTGCAGGTCAAAAATTACCATGGAACGACAAATACGTTAAATTAAAAATAAATATAAACAAAATAAATACAGAAAAATAAGAAAATTAAAAAGGAATCCCTTGCGGGAAAAAATTGTAAAATAGATATAAAACAAAAATTTTCTGTTTAAAGTTGAGAGTTTGAAAAATAAAATAAAAATAAAAGTATAGGTATAAACATAGAAGAATAAGGTAATAAAGCCCAGTGCCAAATTCCAGGGACCAAAATAAAGCAGAAAGTAAAGTAAGGAACTATAAACTATAGAAGACAGAAGAACTAGGAAATAGGAGGCAAAGGTTGCACAGATAAGAAGCACACGATTTTTATTTTTCAATAAAACTTAGTAGGCCAAACGCGTCTCCCTCTGGAAGAGTCCACTAAAAGCCGAACACAGGCTAAACGCAGGAAACTTTCGCAGCACGAAAACCAGCAACGAGTTGAACGAACTTTATACGCGTGCAAGGACTTTAAAGTCAGAGCTCTTTCTGATCTTAAAAGGCCAAGCTGCGTATAAAGCCTCGCAGCAGGATACACAAAACGCAAATGAATAAAGAAATAACGAACTAACAGGAAAAAATACCTACATACCAGAGGGTAGAAATATGCCCTACAAACAAGATATACCACATAATAAGAAAAACTAGATACCACTACGTTTACACATCAACACAATATTACACACAAAACACTCTACAGTGTAGGTACCTAACAACTTCCAGGCAAGGAGTCAGAAGAATCAGCAATGACGTGATCCCTGCCTAAATCCAAATACTCCTTATGCGTACGAAGGTGATTTCTCAAGTTCTGACACATAAATTAATCATAAATAACAAAAACACATTAGCACCTTCTATAAAATCGATCCACACATAAGTAGCATTGATCTTTAGTAGGCAGGATAATTATCACATACGATTAGCTTGAGGTTCAACTCGCGAAATCTTGGCCGACGAACAAGGGGTAGAAGCATCAGGTCCCAGAAGTACAAGTCCGGCAGCACGGGCAGAAACAAGTTCAGCACGGGCAGATAAACAAAGTTGCATATTTTTATTACTAAACACTCGATGAGAAGTCACCTTAACAGGACAAAGCTCATCCTGGCTTAGAAAAGGAAATTTTTCACTTTAAAGCCATCGGGTGGTAATCTGTTCTGAGATAAGCTCACAGGAAGCATTCAATAAATGCATCGAAGTAAGCTCTCAAAGAGGTGCAGAAAAATCCAGAAAAGGGTAATCAGTACAATGGTTAAATACAGTCCTCGTACGACGCAGCTGACAGAACACAATTGAGGATAACTTTGTTGCACCAATTGCAGGAGTAACAGAAATTAAATAAGCTCGCTTAAAATAATACAAAATATAGTCCAAATAATTGCAAGAGGAAGTAAACACTGAAGCCGAGTCAGGAGAAATAGGATGAGTAGATAAGCGATAATAAAGATCCAAGTAATAGGAAAGCCCACGCCGTAGGGTTATCATATTTACCAAGTCAGTCAAACAAGTAAAATATAATTATTCATAACACACGGGGTACACGGACCATCTAATTAAAACACGGTCCGGGCGCTCACTGAGACTTAAGTCAACCCACCCGGACCGATCTCAAGTATCATTCACAAAAGCACTCTTCTCAGTGGTAGTAAGGGTCATACTAGACACAAAAAGTTTTCCTTGTACGACGATACAAAGCATGGCCATATTCATCAACGACAGAGATATGATGATGCGATGGAGGAATAAGAAATTGAGAATCATAGAGCCAATCGTCATAATCACAATAAACTAAACAAGTTTAACCAGGGCAAAGTAAAATATATGGAAAACAAGACATATTGGCAAATAACAGGTATAAGAGCCCGCGAGCGACAACAGGATGTAATCTGATTGAGTTACCCTCAAACCTTGTTACCAAATAAGGAGAGAATTCATTCTCATCCCATGATTGTTCGCAGGCCTGAATAACACAAAATAATAGTACATGCAAAATAATTAATGCCAAGAGCTCCTTCGACTGGTCCATCCGATTTGACTGCAACACACAGAAACAGAACCCGACTACCCGGATATCCTTATAAATACTAGCCTCTCCAGTCACGCGATTAAAGAACCGCATAAAGCGCGCCTCTGGTCGATTAGGAGCGGGGTGGCCGAGCAAACTTATCAATCCTAGCAGGTGGAATGCACGCTCGACGACTCCGACAAACCTAAAGAGGTCAAGTATAGACGAAAATAGGCAAAAACACAATACCGGGTAAGCGCAAGATTAACAATAGCTTAAACAGTTGTAAGTGAGAAAAATGTGTAAGCTATGAAAAGGTTTCAGAATACATAGTACAAAATTTAAATATCATATATATAAAGATAGATATAGTAAATAGTAAGTAAAATCACGTGTTTCAAACAATTATAGATTGATATTAGGATCGGAATCGAGTGCATTAGGAGAATATAAAATTACATAAAAAAGCTAATATTTCACCAATGTACCTCATAATAATTCACTTATGTACACGAAATCAATTATTTGATGATTCCATGTCCAGCCACAAAGATTCAACTCCGTTTTTAGTATATACATACGTAGTTGAAATTACGGGAACATCACATCTAAACTCGGTTAGCCCAGCAATTTTTCAATGAGAACCTGGAGTGGCTAATCATGTGAGTGAAACTTGACAATTTTATAAGACAGAAAATTATTTTCAACACGTGAGCATCCACAGCAAAAATACTGTTTAGTAGATCATAAAATAATAGTATGTAGGACCAGGTTTTTATTGACTCACACGCAAGTTAAAATTGGCAACATTCGGTTATAAATTCCTTGTGAACAGGTTTGCAACGTTCGCGTTAAGTATATTTTCTATGTAAATTGCATCAAACTGGTCCAAATATATAAAGCATGATAAAATAGGCTTTCCAGGCTGAATTGTTTTGTTGTGCGTGTGATTTTTTCCTTGCCGTATAACTTGTGCTTGATAATGACAAATCTGTTCTTTGTTCCACACGCGCTCATAACCGCGTGCAAGGTACTTGCAATAACAATGTAAAACTTTGTAATTGGATGTGTGTTTCGTACTTTTTAGTACATGCTTGTGTATAGGCCGCGGCTTCGAGACGCGATAAGCAATAAATACAATACTATACAATACAATATTTAAGTATCAGATGAAAGTATAACTGCTATAGGTAATATTAAGCCTTTTCTATTCCCCTTCCCCAAAATAGTATTCAGATATCTCCCCACGTAACTATAATAATGACACAGTTGTTTCCACACTTGCTGACAATTCATGCGTACGGATCGTTTAAATTGTCCTTCGTTCACGCGCTAAATTTGTGCTTTGGGCGGTGCATTCTGACATATTTCTTTTATTATATTATTAATTTTAATTTGATTATGATGACTATATACTTGCATAATTAAGTTCCAAGTATTTTCTAACTATTAGGTATGTACAGGTCCTACCTATAGGTAGGCTGAAAATTTTAGATTATGTTTCTGATAGTCGGAAATTATTATTACTTGTCGATTACTTAAGTCCATTATATATTTATATTGCATATATAGTACTTATATAGTCATACCTTACCTCACTTTTTAACTTCACTTACTTTTAAGATTCAAATAACAAAAAAATAACAACTTTCAAGCTCAGCAAATTACTTTCATATACAAACGTCTTTAAGGAAGTTGTTATTCCAGGGAATGCAAAAATAAAATTTTTAGCTGATCGACCTAGTTTTAACGTTTGAATTCATTCAAGTTTTACATGTGCTCAAGTTAAATTTAGGCTAACATTTAAACTTAGTGAATTTAAAAAATGTAATAGTAAATACTGCCATTAAATCTATGAAATTACTAGGGACTTAGCATTTGGTTGCTGTAAGTACATTTACAGGGGATTCGTGAAATATTCACATTGTTTAACCTGGCACAGGAGTCCAAATTAGAGCGTTAAAATATAATAAACAGGGATTTGAGAGCCGAAGAGTGTGACGTTACTCATGTATTACATTATAAAGTTGACTCATGGTGAAATTGAAACCTGAATTTCAAATAGCTTTGCCCCCCCTCCACAAATATACATATCTTACAGAATTATACATATACATATATCAGTACACATATACATACGTGTATAATAATATCAGTCGTCAATATGACGTCTTTCCATTATCCCTGTCAACACCAGCGCAACTTGATGTAATCAGATTTCAATTTTTTCATTTTGCTTGCGCACTTTGCTCATGATCTAACACCGTGGATGAAATCGAATAACACCGTGATCTCGCTCTTTTGTCAAAATCAAAAAGGACTTGATCTATAATATGTGGCACACCTAAAAATGTTCTAAACATAAAGATCCCTACACATTCATTATATAAGGTCAGGCCTGGAATTGTATTTTTATTGGAGTCCTCCTATCCGCCATAGCATTCTACAAGTTACAGTAACAAGCGAAAGTGGTTATTAGAATTCTCTTTTGAAAATCATGCAAAGGAATAAACCTCGTAATAAACTAATATTGTCTCTTTAAGTATATTGGTCGAATTTTATCGAATACTTGTAGGTCTTGTAGGCTTACAAATACATTTGCTTGCGTGTACGCAAACATATCTACATTATCTTATCTCCAGTATTGGATACGAAATTGCTCAGCAAACAAATTGTCAAGATCGAGTTTTTTACATGTAGCTATATGTAAGGCAATATAAGTACGATAGACCGGAATATAATGCTATCATAACTTGTATAGGTACAATATAAGTATGACAGGGATCTCATCAAAATTTATGGTCTGACAGAAGGAAGTATTAAGGTGCAATACAAATTACGTTGAGGGAAAACACTAAAAACTGTTTAAATGAGCTTTACAATGCGTTAATATATGAAAGCTGTATTTTGACAGATACTATTATGGGTTTTAGCAGTTTCTTTGTGCCAATTCTGTAAATATTAGTACATAATTACCACATTTACTATTGGTTTACATTCATTGTTAGTTATTCTTGGATAGTTTTTAATTTAGCATTTGTAAAAATTCTTTGAATTTTTAAAAGCAAGTGTTTTTTATACTAACTAATAATTTCATATTCAATTTTTTACTTTTGCATTTCACAAAAAATTCTCTGCCCAATTATTTTTTAAGTATTCTTAACAAACAATTTAAACAAAATATTCCTATACTGCTTTTTTAAACGTCTAGGTGTGATTAGGGAATAATAGATACCTATTTTATTTGTTTATTGATGAAACTGGTGCCGAAAAAACTTAAAGTAGCATTTATATTTTTTTAAAGTTATTATTTTGTTAATAAGGCAGCAGACAGGAGTACAAATAAAGGCAAAATTACAATGTTACATACAAATGCTCTTATAAAGAGAGCTGTAGACCTCAACGGCCTGGGAAATTTGACTTTTATAGCACGAATGCTTTTATAGCGAGTGTTTTTATAGAGGGAGCAAATAACATACAAAGATGCACGGGCTGGTCAATAAGTGCTGCTATGGAGAGAGTGCTTTTATAGAGGGGTCTCTTATAGCGAGAGTGGACTGTAGATTGAAAATTTGAGTCGACACAGGAATCGAAAAATTCTACTATTTGAATAGAAATAATTAAATAGTTTCATTTCTATTAGCATCTGAATATCAATCTCAATTAATTTCAATAAGGATTTCATCCTATATCAACAATATTACATTATTTCAAATGGGAAAGTCAGGTGCTATGTAAAAACGTTAGTGAAAGGGGCATGTTATTTTTTGCAATTATTACTGTTTTACAAGCAAATTCAAATTTCGAAACTCTTTCCTGATTGGGGTTTAAATGAAGATAGCGTAATATTTTACAAGTAGTAAAACTAAATCTAGAACACATCATTAAAGACAAACTGAACATATGCAGTAACATCCTTCGTTATAAGAACGGAATCCTTATACGGCAAAAGTTTTGCAGAAGGAAATTTGCGTGAACGTTTGACTCTTAAAGGAGCACTTCTCTATAACGGTCAAATCTTGCAGCTTTAATGTTGCCGTTTTTGAAGTCGCAACTGTATAGTGAATACAGAACAATAAAATTATCCCGAAGAAAAACAATCCAAATGCCAGTCCTAAGAAAAAACAATACGAATGCCCTGAGTGGGGGAAAAGTTTTCCCCGATCACAAAATTTGGCCAGTCATGTGAAGAGTCACGCGAAGGAAAAGCCATTCCATTGTAATCTGTGCGAAAAGAACTTTACAGATCATTCGGATCTACGCCGTCATATAGCTACTCATACCAAGGAATATCTACATAGTTGTGACGTATGTGCGAAGTTTGCGGAACCTGCAAAACTGCGTTTACATTACAAAAACAGTCACACGGAAGAGAGAGAAAGGCCATTTAAGTGTCCACAATGTGACAAAAGATTCTTTGGTCCCGCCCATTTAAATTTACGTTTAAAAATCCACAGACTAGAAGCCATTTAAGTGTAAATTCTGTGATAAGTCTTTTGCACAAAAGTCTTATCTACCACGACATATTCAAATTCATACGGGAGAAAAGCCATACAAGTGCAACGTTTGCGGCAAGATGTTCACAGGATCACAAAGTCTCGAAAGGCATTTAAGACTGCACACTGGGGAAAAGCCTTACAAATGTCACATGTGTGAAAAATCCTTTCATCGAAACAGAGACTTCAAAAATCACATCAATCTCCACACAGGCGAAAAAACATTCAAATGTGCCAAATGTGAGAAAGCTTTTCATGCTCAAGACAACTTGAGATTACATTTAAAATTTCACAATGAAGTGAAACCGCACAAGTGCCACATTTTTCAACATGGTTTCACGCTAAAAGAGCATGTACTAAAATATATAATCCAAGCATATAATCCTATAATCCCTCCATATAATCCATACTAAAAAGTAAAATCCACCACTATAATCCATATAATCCCATAACCCACCACTATATTCCACTATAATCCTATAACCCACCACTATAATCCTATAATCCACCACTATTATCCACTATAATCCTATGATGTACCACTATATTCCGCTATAATCCTATAACCCACCACTATAATCCACTATATTCCTATAATCCACCACTATAATCCTATAATCCACGACTATAATCCACTATAATCCTATAATCTGCCACTATAATCCACTATATTCCACTATAATCCTATAATCCACCACTATAATCCTATAACATACCACTATAATCCCATATATTCCTATAATCCAGCACTATAATCCTATTACCCACCACTATAATCCAATAAGTCACCACTATAATCCTATCCTCCAACACTATAATCCATGTAATCGTATAATCCTCCACTATATTCCTATAACCCACAACTATAATTTATATAATCCTATTTTAAACCACAACAATCCTATCATCTACTACTAAAATCTTATAATCCACCACTATAATCCTATAAGCCACCACTATAATCGTGTAATCCATGACTATAATTCTGTAATTCATCACAATAAACCTATAATCCACCACTATAACCTATATAATCCTAATGGTAACAGCTAAGACCTATATGATCAAACAATACAAGTCAGCGAATCTAGCACACAAATCCTAGAATTAACTAATGCAACGCATCAAAATATTGATTCCAATACTATAATTTTTTTTATCATCCATAAAATCGAAAGCTATATCCCATGCAACCACACAGTCAAATAACATAATACATTACTGAACCACGTACAGCATTACTTAAAATTTTTGCAAAAAAGGACATTATTGTAGTGCATGTTACAAGTTCCCATTTGAAACTTAATTCAATACTCAGGATGCGAAACATTTGAGTTATCGTACTTCCTCTAAAAACGTTAAATAATTAAGTGAAGCGTTTAATTGCAGTTTATTTGTACACTTAATAAAATTTGTAAATTTAAAATGGTATATGCAATTAAAGATTTGATAATTCCATTTGTAAAGTTTGCTGTTAAAGTTGTAATAACGACGTACGGAAACGTTCCCATTGCTTCTTGTGTTTCTACTCGCATGACCACGAAGTTAGATCTTTTGCACTACGCCTTGTGATCTAAGATTTTAAACACCTCATATGATAGGGAGCATTACACCTGGAAATTAAATATATAATTTGATAATCCAATACCTTTAAAAACTAGTCACATTTAAAGTATTGAATTACCTATTACATTGAATCCAGTCCACCCGTTCTCCCTTTCTGTAATTCTCATCTTTTGGAGGCTCTGCATTTCTACAATTCACGCAAATGTCAGACTTTTGTAATCCCATACAGCCCCCGCAGTCAAGTGATCTTTGAACATTACAATTTTTGAGCAGTGTCTTAAGGATTTCGCTGCGAAAATTTTCTGGCATTGGTGTCATTGTAGACTGGTCGGATTCAATCATTTTTCCAATATGGCATATCATGGGCCCTGCCACAAATTAATTTTGAAATTTTATAGTCGTTGTATTTATTACGACATGTTGACATTTTACGAGTGAAAACTAGAAAGTTTACTGCAGCTACTAGCGTCTTTCTGCTTTAGCGTTGGTTCATATACTTAAACCCATTCCGCAGTTTCGTCATACGCAAAGCCAACGTTCAACATGATCTCAATAGCTTTTGTGGTTTTGTCTTCCGCGTTATAACCACCAATGGTGTCATATACTGCAACAAAATTGCTTTTAGACTCATTGTTACAAAACTACCTAGCCAACCCTCAACCCACAGGTTCTTACCTTTAATGGTTCTAGTTTCCGGTTCTGCAACCAAGAGTATCCAGTAGTCACCGTTTGAATTTGTAGGGAAAAAAAAATCTTTTCGTGTTGTCCTACCCATGCTCGTATTTTCTCGGTATTACGATCGATACTGATCGGGCATACCTATTTTCCCCGTTAGATTTGGCTGCGAAATCCACTCAACAAGGTTCAATTACTCTTGTTTCGCCTTTTTTCGAGACTTCAAACAAATAAGTATACATAATCAGATCGTTGAACCAGCGTGGACGTGTTTCTTGCGCTATTTTGACTTTTGTGGCATTTGCAATAATGCGTTTCAGATCAAACAGTAGTAACTCAAAACCGCCAACCTTTACCAAACCCCTACATTTTGCTGTGACGTCATCGGTAAGCTTGGGCAAATCCACGGTTTTTATATTTGTTTCTGAAGCCGTGTCGTA
>JAQGAK010004408.1:0-12303 GCA_034696945.1 Lipothrix lubbocki
GTCTTACTGGGGGAAGATCAGTCTTTTTGTACTGACTCAGAAATAAGACGTTAATAAAGAATTGAATTGAATTGAATCGCAAAATTTGAAACCCGCGTGTTTTAGTGATTCAAACGTTGTCGGAGACATTATGTGATTTATAATATTGATGTATACATTTTTAATGGAAGAAATCAATACACGTGGCCAGCTCAACAATAACCCAAAGCTTGATGGACTACGTCAACGTGATTACATGTACATACATCGACAAAGATAGAACCGCCCTATTTTATATATTAATTAATATTTCCCCTTGCGGCATAATACATATATGTATCTAGCTCTCTCTATATATAAGAGAATTCCCATATATGGTGATTTATAGGGTTCTTTTATAGCCAGAGTTCAGTGTAATCAGGATTTGTCCATATTTAATTAAAAAACAGAACAATTATATATTTTAAAATATGCCCCTTTTTTTTACTATGTACGGTGTTTATTAAATAACGCTTATTCTTATATCGGAATGCATGCAAAAAAATATCTATTATTATTAATTTATTTCAAGCGGTTAATTTTGTATCCTAAATAAACAGTTTATTCACATAATTCGTAAGCTTCCGTGTTACATACAATACACAACGTTACATTACATTGCAAACAATAAACGAATCGTATCGTACAATAAACGTGATGTGTGTACATATGTATTTATTCACATTGTGATTGGCTGATTTATCGACCTGAATAAATATTTATCTTAGATTATTTATTTAGATCTCTTCTGGCGAGTGTCCGGTGTCCAAAAGCATGTTCTTTCCCCACATGTATGTACACTGGACTCTCGCTATAAGAGATCTTCATATACAAGAACTCTCACTATAAAAATTCCTTTAGGCCCACGTGTCATACATGGTTATATACATAGGAACTCTCTATGAGAGAATTCCTTTAAAAGAGAATAAGTTTAGTGATTTATAGCGTTCTCGTATAGCGGGAGTTCCGTGTATATGGAACGTTCTACGAAACGACGAGTAAATCTGTGACACAATTTAGCATAAAGCTAAGCATAGTAAGGATCGTTCCCTTATCAGCTATGTACATCGAGCCTACACTAATTCCCATGGGCTTAACGCTTTGAAGAAACTTGGTGACAAGTAATGTTTGCGGTCGAGAATGCCAACTATTCATCATTTTCTTTGCTTCATCATAAATTGCTGCACCACCTTGGAAACTGTTTAGGATCAAAACCAATACGAGTCCTCCAAGTATTATCAGTATTAGCCCCATCAAACCTCCAAATCGTATGCAGCTAAATGTGCAGTAAATCACGACAAACATAAAAATCCCCTGTGCAGCAGGTGCAACAACGGGACTGTACACACACGCTCCAAAAGAGTGTAGTTCCCGAATGGTTTTCATAAACACATCGGGATTACGCGCAGTGTCATCTACTTGGTTGTTTGAAACGTTCAAACTAGAATAATTGCAAATCATTTCCATTTGATTAATGAGATTGGCTCGTGTAGAAACTGAATCAGATATATTTTACAATATTACAATAAATAAGTATGCATTGTTACTTTAATTGGCCCACCAGAACTGACACAGTTTTCAGCATTTCCATCAGCGGGAAGATCAATACAAATATGCAGGCAGTATATATACAAAACCGAAATAGAGGACGACAAACATGTGAAGACATTGAACTGGAATGTACAACTATAGAGGAAAATTGAACAATGAAAATAGTGCCAATGGCTGTTGTGGATGCAGAAGTATGAAGGGTACGGCCAGGATGGTAAGAACGGGTTTCCCGTAGTAGTAGACCATCATGCTAAACCCTTTTTCATAAGGGTTGTGTCGTTTTGCATTAAAATGACAAACTCTAAATCATTCGGCATTCAGGCTCTGTGTGATAGTGTGCTATTTAAAAATGGGCTGTTGAAGCAATGTCAGAACAACTACTATCTCTAAACAAAAATTAGAACGTGCCCATAAAAAGAGGTGTTCTTATGTTTAAATTACGTCCGGTCTTGCGTCCTGTAATATTTTTCGCACAATTTGAAGCTCTAAAGTACTTTTTCTGTTAAACCAAATAGGCAGAGATATGTGTAAGACAGCCTATGAGAAGCTCAACATTTTATTGAAACTTAAAAGACCAAATTAACGTGACTACATATAATAAGATCCGTGATCTTGTTCGCCCCCGAAAATATTGATCTAACTCCGTTTCCACAGAGATTTACTTGAACGCATTCCAACAACAACAACAACTAAAGTTCCTCGCGGCCTCGCCGTGTCCTTCGCCTCTTCTCATCACTCACTCTCGATCTTCTCGTCTAACGGACAACTCCGCTCACAAGCGTGTTCTCACTCGGGATTTTCCCATTTAATTTAATCGTTAAACCGAATTATTACAATTATTATTATTATTATTATTATTTATTTGTTAGGAATTTCTCCCCTTCCTATCGTTATTTGCCTTACGGCCGTCTTTATTGTATTATTATTATTTTAATAATTAATAAATATAAATTTATATATTTGTGATTCGCGCATCCACCACTACGGTCATTTTCGTTTATTTCATCGTCGACCGTATTTATATATACCGTAAAAACTATTTAAGGCGGCACGCTATAAAGCGGCAAACATTGTCCGTTTTGCAGACGTGCTCTAGTTAACGTCACAATGCCACGCGAATTTAATTCCGAGACTATAAAACTCCGGCCGCTGTACAAAGTCTGTCCTAAAGAGCGGACTGTTATAGCGAGTTTCCAATGTAGATAAAATCCTGACTTTTATAACTACTGACTATAAAAAGTTTGCCCGATTTAAAATGAAATTGCAGAAATTTGAAACTATTGACGAACATGACCATTAGTGGGGTACGCGAAGTGTTTTATAAACAATAAAACGTACTTTTTGAATTTATTATGAAACAAGTAAATCTGCGACAGAAGTTCATACAAAGCTGATCATAGTAAGGATCACCTCTTTGCATATATAAAATTAATTTGCTAAAATCAGTTTGTTAAAATTTATTTATTTTTTTCAATACAACATCAATTGCGTTACTATTGTTACTTTTTTAAAGACCCACAATGTGACCGTCAACAAGACAGTTTCCCATAATTAGCAACCGTTTTAGTTCCAACGTAATGCTTTGTCAGATCAAATATTAACAAATCGTATCTTAAACAGTAGAACATGCATTTTAATGTATTATGAAACAACAAGTAAATCTGCGACAGAAGTCACCACGAAGTTCAGCATAGTAAGGATCATCCCTTTGTCGGCCACGTACATCGAACCAACATTTAGCTCTATCGGCTTAACGCTTCGGAGAATCGTTTTCACAAGTGGAGGTTGCGGTTTAGATTTCCAGCTGTCTAACATTTTTTTTGAGTTATCGTGGATTCCAGCAGTAGCAAATGCAACATTTATGATCAAAAGCAGGGTCACTGCTCCTACCACAAACATTAGCAGCCCAATCAAACCTCCGAATGTTATGCAGATAAATGTACAGTAAATCACAACAAACAGAGCAAGACACTTCATAGCAGGTGCAATAACTGGACAATAGACGCGCGTTCCAAGAGCTAACAGAACTTGGAGTTGCCGAATGATTTTCGTAAAAACAACGGGAGTATGTGCAGAGTCATCTAGTTGGTGGTTTTGAACATTCAAACTGAAATGTAAATATTTTCAATTGTTTTAAAATATTGAAATTTCCAAAAATCAATATGTTTGGGTAAATTCCAAACAATAAGTATGGACATACAGTGGAAATTTCGTATAATCGCGCCTTGTAAAGCGATAAAACTTGGCCGTTATACACCAGACTCTCGCTATAGGAGATCTCTATATAGGAGAATTTTCACTGTAAGAGATCCTTTGGCCCCACATATAATGCATAGTTATAGGCATACATACTAGCTCTCCTTATAAGAGAATTTCTATATAAGAGACTGATTTTTGTGATTTATAGCGCTCTATTATAGCGAGAAATTAGTGTAAAAAAGTTTCGTGTAAGAGTCACAATTACGTCAATTCTGGGGCCCAAAACCGTAGGTGTAGTAAATGGCCTACCCTTATACAAAGAACCGTTATAGCAAACCTCCACTGGATATATTTATATGTTGTTACTTCAGTTGGTTCATCAGAGCTGACAAAGTACACAATATTTCCACCATAGGGAGGACTAATACGAATAAGCAGGCACCATATGCCAAACCGAAATACAACCACGCACAAGTTTGAAAGCATGAAACTGTGATGAATAACCAGCCCTGGTGGGAATTGAGCAATGATGTGAACGTCAGTGGCCAATGTGGGTGTACAAGTGCCAATGGTAGGAGCGGGAGGACTGCGGCAAAGACCCCGTAGTAGTAGACCAAAATAATTAGACCTGCTTTGTCCGCTTTCATTTGCTGACGAAACGACAGGCGCTTCTCCTTAGACATGTGACTTTCTGCAAGAAAAGTCAGTACTTAAAATAAACAACACCAATTAAGAATATTAGTTACAGTAAAATTAAAGTAATTTCTAACTTTTGAATTTGATCGCGAAATCGACAAATTGCCAATGAACTGAGTACAGTTCATTCTTGAACATTGTTCTATCCGCCCCCACCACCATTAGTACACTTAGGTTGAGAATACCAACAAACGAGAGAAAAAAGTACCCCCTCTGAGTGTTTGTAGGATTTTTCCATTGTGATGCACCATATGTTTGCAGGCTAAACCAAACAAAATATGATACCATGGTCATCCACGACAAGTAGAAGAGGACGATGTCAAATCTTTTTGTCGATTTGTACAATGTTCTTGTACGTGGATCCCAGCGATATGGGATTATTCGAAGGAAACTCGCCAGGGAATAGCCCTTGAAGATATATTTTCGAGCAAGTGGTCCCAACATTTTTTACTAAATCTGAATTTTGGTAAAAGATTTGGTGGTCTGATTTTGGTCTGAAAAGGCTGGTTTTTACTTGAAATTGAAGATATGCGCACCGGAAGTTAGAATATCTTACAACGATTGTTTGTGTTTAAACGGCTTTAATAAAAATTTGTTTTTATTAACATTACAACATTTATTTTCATAACAACTTTTTTTGCTTTGTTGTTATTTTCAATGAAAAAATAGCGATGAGTCCATAACAACTGATGGACAGTTTCTGGACACAAAAACCCAGCGTATATACCCCAGCCCATAAATATTCATATGTATTATTCAAGTAATGTAGACAGTTTTGTTCTTTGATATAATTAATGTTTTTAATATTCGACTGTAGCTAAGTATGTACATGTTGATTTAAAACGTCAATTTACATCGTCGGCATAATATGCGACGAAACTTTGTTTAACAAGTTCTAGAATGCTCTCAAAACCCGACGTTAGGACTTGAAGGAATTGTAGAGTATAAAAGTTTACGAAGCATAGTACGGCAAATACGGATATTGGGTACTTGATTTATATTTAACATTATTGATTGAGTGATGCTACTCAAATATGCATTTGGGACTTTGTGGTACCTCGCTCGCGGTAAGTCACCCGTTAACTACGCGTTTAAATAGAACATTCCGGCTTTAAGCCCATATATCGATTAATCTACCGGTTTAAATATTCCAATTGTTTGTTTCTGCCTCTGCCTACTTTAGTTTTGTGTAGTACAACAAACGTTCTGTTTTTGACACATGCCCGTAAAAGCTGTTTAATTCCTTTCGTCAACTCCATGACTATAAATATTTAATGATGGCGTTTCGTTGATGTTGTGTATTATTAATGGCAACGTGAGTAGCATACAAGCTTAACGTGTAAAACGTAACATAAAGTAACTCTAAGCTACCATTTCGCCAATATCACAAATACATAAATATGAACAGGGACACGTGTACATATTGGTTTTTCACTGTTGATTGTGTTTTTTAAATGACTGTGAGTCAATCTGAGCGTAGACATAATTTCAATTTTTTGATACAATAATTTCTGCCGCTTCCTGATACTTGGGATATGTCATATTATGATATTATCCTATAGTCTCTTTTTTTTAAATTTGAAATGAATGGTTTCAAAATAAATTGAAATCTTTAGGATAACATTTCATTTCAACCAATTCATATAATATGGGAAAAAATCCGCATGGAGTTGTTAAATTAATTAGTAATCCTCTTAAAAAAACGAAAATATCTATCAAAATTGTCATGGTTTTAAATGATTTAAATACAAAACGTTTGAATTAAATGCAGCTGATGTTTTTATATTAGTAAACTACCTGGACGAACCAATTTTGAAATTTACTACGATTTCCATTCAACATTCAATCCTGCATCAAAGTTTATTCCACCGCAAACCCAAGAAATATTTACATTTCCTACGCCTTTGGATTCGTAAGGTAAACGTTAAAGCCCTGCTAAAAACGAGGTCGTCCAACTGTTACAAATATCCTTACAGAAGTAATTGTCACCCTTGATGATATTATAGAGAGAGGTTGAAAACCTAACCGCAGGCTACAGGAACGTCCAAGCTGTGATGTTGGCAATGTACGAAGATCCGCATAAATATTCTGTAAAAATTGAGCTTATTTGATGCGATGTTCCATTGGCTGATTAAATTCCGCCTTTACATATTATTGACGTACATAAAATATTAACCGTGGGATTCCTTTGCACATTGCTAAAGACGATAATTTTCAAAGGATAAAACTTGACCAACGTATATGTCTGTTAAATAATTCCGTTTTATAACCGTCTTTTTTATTAAAATTATGAATAATTAAACACCGAAATACTGCTCAAAATGTATGCTCATATAAGGAAATTGAATTGTTTTAATCATGTGCCAGTATAAAGGTAGTCAGTTAATTTCGCAATTTATTTTGCACAGTGCGTATTAGTGAAGGTTAATGAAACAGCAATTCTGCCCGAGAATAATTAGTGTAATTAACAAAGCTTTTATATGAAATAATATATTCCTTACCTGAAGTCCGCAATTAAAGGCCGTTCATTTCATGAAGTCAAGGAAAATCCATAAAGACATCCATTATTGAAGTCCCGAGAGACATACAAAAAACAAATTAACACAATTTAAATCTAATTTATTTGAATTCCTTAAATTGTAATATTTACAATAATTCTCTATAATAATAATAAATGTAATAATCTGTCAGTCTGACATTATTCCGTCGAATTTAAACGCCATCATTTTAATCGTAATTCCAATATTATTGATACCCTAATGGTTGTATGCTAGTAATGTAAGGTGCAACCTATTATGAATTACAAACAAAAATTTTCAGGAAGAACAAGAGTAAAAATTTTAAAATTTTGTTACATTTTTGCTTCTTTAATAATAATATTCAATGATTCTTTAATACAAAGCTCAAAATACAAAAGTGTAAATGAATTTCAATATGGTAATACTGCCATCATTATGTATAATCAGAAATGCACATGGCGGGCTCAAAACATAGTCGATTCAAGACAATATTAAAAGTTTTTGTCATCGGTCAACAATTTATTTGACAAGCAAGTATAGACGAATCACACAAAGCTGAAAAATCAATAACTTATGATCCGAGAAGTCAGAGCTTGATTCTAAAACTCAATTATTTTAAAGTTTAAAATAATTCTTTAATGGCTACCAAAAATTATTACAAATTTTAAACATACATATCAATATTATATGTTAAATGATTAAATAACAATTATCACATAATTGCAAGGATGTGCTATTAAAGCACATGACTACCATAGCATACAATAATTAACCGTACACACTGAGCTCTCGCTATGAGAAAAGGCTACAAATCACCGAATTTTTGAATTTTTGAAAAATCACCAAATCAGGGAATTTTCTTATAGAGAGTTATTATGCATATAACCATGCATGACATGCGGACCCAAAGGATCTCTTACAAAGAGAGTTCTCTTATATGGAGATCTCTTATAGCGAGAGTCCTGTATAATATAATAATTACCATAATTATTCACCCGCGTGCTCATACCCAGGTATAGGTTGAACTAATTCGGACCCTCAACTCACCCAACCTATATTACCGCTTTACGTAGGAAAAAATATATCAATTATTGGTAATTTTTTACAGGCAGTTTATTTCATCCTAAATAAACAGTTTATTCACATAATTAGCAAGCTTCCGTGTTACATACGTTACACAACGTTGGATTACATTGCAAACATAAAAACTTATCCTCATTTAAAACGTTTTTGGGACGTTTTAGGAAACAACGAGCAAATCTGCAATAGATGTTAGCACAAAGCTAAGCATCGTAAGAATCATTCCTTTATCCACCACGTACATTGAACCTATATTAATTCCCATGGGCCTAACGCTCCGGAGAAACTTTTTCACAAGTAATGGCTGCGGTCGAAAATGCCAACTATGCAGCATTTGTTTGCAGTTATGATGAACTGCAGCAGCAGCAGATAGAGCATTTACAAGCAAAATCAATGTTACTACCGCAAGTACAAACAATACTAGCCCCATAAAACCGCCGAATTTGATGCAGATAAATGTCGAGTAAATCACGACAAACAGTGCCATCCACTTGGCAGAAGGTGCAATGACTGGACAGTACACACGCGTTCCAAAGCCTAATAAAACCTGGAATTCCCGAATGGTTTTCATAAAGACAATAGGAGTTTGAGCGGAGTCATCTAGTTGGTGGTTAAGAACATTTAAGCTAGAATAAAAATTTAAAAAAATTGAATAAAAGAAACTTCACCAACTATAGGCGTGTATTGCAAAATATTAATACATTGGTGTCGTTACTTTAACTGAAGAAACAGGTTTTGATGCAATGTTTAATAGTTCCATCAGAGGGAAGATTAGTACGAATATGCAGGCGTTGAACGCACAGATAAAGAAAACGAAACCACTGATTTGAATGCTCTGGACTGCAATGAACAACCACGGCGGTAATTCGACCAATGATGTTAGTGCCATGGGCATTTGTGGATGTAAAATTGTAAAGGGAATGGCAAGCGTGTTAAAAACGGTCGTCTCGTAGTAATACAGCATCATACTCAAGCCTGATTTGTCCGCTTTGACTTCCTGCCGAAAAGATGGGCGCTTCTCGATAGGCATGTGAGTTTCTGTAAGTACAACCATTACATTATAACCAGGTACACTGTACTTTTGCATAAGAGAACGCAATCAAAATCAGTCTCTTATATAGGAATTCTCTAATAGAGATGCTCATATGCATACAACCATGTATGATATGCGGGCAAAAAGGATCTTTGAAGAGAGAGTGATCTTATAAGGAGATCTCTTATAGCAAGAGTTCGGTGTAAAATGAAGAATTAAGACAATATGTAAACTGTAAAGTCAAATGAAAGTAATTTCTAACTTTTGAACTTTATCGTATAATCGACAAGCTGCCAATGAAACGAGTATAATTCACTCGTAAAGAGATTTCCATCCGCCCACACTGCCATTAAGAAACAATAGACAATAACACACACCAAGGAGATGAAATAGTACCCCTGCTTTGTGGGATCAGTCCATTGCGAAGCATTGTAGGCACGTAGGCCACACCAAATAAAACCCAGTACTAATACTGTCCACACGCAATAAAATACAATGGCGTCAAATATATTTGTCGATTTGCACAATGTTCTGGTACGTGAATTCCAGCGATATGGAATTATTCGCAATAAACTTGCCCGGGAATAGCCCTTGAAGATATATTTTCGAGCAAGTGGTCCCAACATTTTTACAAAATTTGACGCTGGTTTTAAGTACTATTGAAGATGTGCACAACAGAAGTTCGAAATAAGTAGTGATAAGTGTGTTTATGCGACAAAATAAATCAAAGAGGTTCGTCGGTATAAAACTAATTATTAAAATTTTAATCATAGGTAAAAGTACTCATCGTTTATTACAACATCCACTTAAAGCTCATGTATTTTGATTTAATCCACCTGGTTTAAACATTTCATTTTGTAGTTTCTGACGCTGCCTACTTGAATGTTAAGTTGTGCAACAAAAGCTTTATTTATGATACTCAACAGTATTTCTGTTAGAACTAGAATCGCCGCAATGAGTGTTATTTAAGCTTTAATTGGATTTAAACCTTTAAGCGGAGACATGAGCTTCTGTTTCTAGTGTCCGCGTTCGTGGCTAATTAAATTAAATATTCACATTTTAATTAAGTCGGGGAAAGTCCTGTACAAAATGTGACAAAACTTGGTTTTATAACTGATTATGTTTTAACTAAAACTGTCAATACTTGAACACTTTCTTTTGTACGTCCCACTGTTTCCACACGAAGAACGTTTTCTGACAACAGGTACGACGTATATGTCTGTTCAACACGGTTGTTGCATTAGCAACGAAGCTACTCAATGTATGTGCGACATTGTCGGTCTAAACGAGTCAGCCAGTGCTTGTTTAATAATGAGCTGAGATATTGTTTTGCCGAAATATTTTACAGCCATTACACGCCTTCTCAAACGCTGGGGTAAAACATATGGTTTTAATAATGACGTTCATAGTATTGCGCATTATTACTTACAAAACTTGGACAACGTTGTCTAAAAGCATTCATTTTTTATACAATTTTAACCAAGCACATTTGTAGTTTATTATATACTGTTGAATTATAATTGTACATGATCCATGCTGCTTGTCAATTACAATATCGATTCGATTAATCTACTATACGAGCATGAAGTGTCAAAACTAGCTGTTGGCGCGTAGCAAAATTACCCGAAACGGAAATTTCGTTCATAATCTAAATATATACAAAGTTTAGGAAAATTCGAAAAATCGTACGAATGTATTGGACAAGGTCACCACAGTCCACTCTCGCTATAAGAGACTCCTCTATAAAAGCACTCTCTCCATAACAGCACTTATTGACCCGCCCGTGCATCTTTGTATGTTATTTGCTTCCTCTATAAAAGCACTCGCTAAAAGAGCATTCGCGCTATAAAAGGCCGTTGAGGCCTACAGCTCTCTTTATAAAAGCATTTGTATGTAAAATTGAAATTTTGCCTGTATTTGTACTCCTGTCTGCTGCATTATTAACGAAATATAAACTTTTGAAAAATATTATTGCTACTTTAGGTTTTTTCGGCACCAGTTTCATCAATAAATAAATAAAATAGGCATCTATTATTCCTTTCTCACACCTAGACGTTTAAATAAAGCAGTATAGGAATATTTTTTTAAAATTGTTTGTTTAGAATACTTAGAAAATAATTCGGCAGAGAATTTTTTGCGAAATGCAAAAGTAAAAAATTAAATATGAAATTATTAGTTAGTAATAGTTAGTATAAAAAACACTCGCTTTCAAAATATCATACAATTTTTAAAAATGATAAATTAAAAACTATTAAAGAATAACCAATATTAAATGTAAACCAATGGTAACTGTAGTAATTATTGACTAATGGTTACAGGATTGGAGCTAGGATACTGCTAAAAAACATAATAACATTTGTCAAAATACAGCTTTTATATATTAACGCATTCAAAAGTTCATTTAAACAGTTTTTAGTGTTTTCCCTTTATAACAGCATCACGTTATAACAGCACTTTTAGTGGTTTTATAGTGTGTTCTTATAGCGAGAGTGGACTGTACCTGTAATACAAATACTAAAAAATGTGCCCTTTGGTTAACAAAATATTCCTTTTAGTCTAAAATAATTGCCCTTTTCAGTAAAAATGTCACGCAGTGGGCTTCCCTTAAAATGTCCTCTGACTGGAAGAGCAAATTAAACCCAAATTCTGACGCCATTTTACAGGCGAATCGGAAGTTATGAAAGTGTAAATAGTGATTGTGTCCAACAAAAATGTAGTGTTTTGAAAAAGTTGTCTGAGGAAATAAAATCATTCCAAAAATTTGGTACGTGTGTACGACTTTTCCAAAGTAAACAACTCCTATGATATGTAATTAGTTGTTTATCCAGGCAGCGAGGGTCCTGCGGATGTTTTAGACACTAAAAAAGGAGTTAGTGGCCCTTCCTTACCCGATGAATTCGACGGATCAACAATTGACCAATCGACACAACTGCTGAAGAAGAATCATTTGGATAATCACACAAATGTCCCAGACATTGTGGAATTTTTCCGTCTAATGAGACGTTCAATATCTTCCTGCAAACTCATCAAGGTGCCGCAGTGTGGCTTCGAATCATTGCTGACATCAGTTTCTTTGTTAGGTACACTACTAGATGGGTGTTAGTATCCCTAAACTTTATGTACGCAAATCATGATTACAGCAGACCTTATGCATTAAACGTTCTGAGCTTGCGGCTCGCGCAATTATAAATTACAGTATATCAATCT
>JAQGAK010004409.1:0-12300 GCA_034696945.1 Lipothrix lubbocki
TGAAGGTCCCTTGAATATTTGTGAGTACTTATGTAAGGAGACCTTACTGTAATAAAAATTGCTTCATAGCTAAATATAAAAAAATTACTATTTACGCCGTTGCCTAAGAAATATAATATTTAATTTAATACTATAAAGTAAATTGGATTAATAACCGTATCTACGTTTACAAATTGCTGCTTTAATTTAACAGGAGCGCGAGGACAAAAACATGCAGAATTGTTTATCAATACAAATTTAATGACCGAGAGAGAGAAATGTCTTATAAATGGAGCATATGAGTTTATTGACAGCAATGCATTATGGAATTGTGTTGCTGACCTATAAAATGTCCCCCATGATCTAATTTTTACGCCTTGACGAATATCACCCAAGGCAATGTTTGTAGGCTATGTATGAAGTTGTATATTCTGAAAACGTCCATGTGCATCAGTTGACAACTGGCAAGCACAAATGGTATTGAAAGAGCAATTACATTGATGGTCGTATCAAATAAGTAGTTCGATCGCATCATTCGCGTTCTCGTATTTGATTAAACTTGTTCATTCCTTAGCTACCACTTTTTGAGTTCGAAAATGTGGAAGCTACTAATTTTGGGAGCTGTATTATTGCAGATATTCTTGGTTTCCCATATTGAAGCTAAGCCTGTTTTCAAAACTGAAAGAGATCTGAATTTAGTTAGATCGCGTTACCAAAAAGCAGTTAGCACCGACGGTAATAACTTCACCTTCGGTACAAATAATAGAATTACCTGTGATAACTTTGATTGCCCGTATGGATACGACTGTAAAATGGAAAAACACAAGGAATGTACTTGTCAAACACCTACCTGCGACGAATGTCAAATGCCCATGTGTGAAGAAATTAAAAATTATCCAATTCCCATAGGTACCTTATTACATTACTTTCAAATTTCTCATCAGTCAGACTTTAAAAAAATTCTAAATTATTTTTCTGTTGTGCAGATGACACAACAATATGTGGAGACGTCATTTGCGCTGGAATATGTGAAACGGTGGGTACAGCTCTCGTGTGCCATCCAACACCTGTGAGCTATGGGGCGGCATCAGTACTGCTTTGAAACCTACCGGGAAGTCCCGAAATAAATAGCATCTGATTTTATTTATTTGAAAATTAAAATGTATAGCACTGGCATGTAATTTTCAATATTCCTACGCAATCGAAAGTTTTTTATTCTTCATAAGAACTTTGATTAGTAATTAAATGTACAGAATCGTCCTTTTACGACCGCTTTGCTACTCCACTAGAACGTGATTTTACAATACTTCATTTTATATTTATTACCACCGAATTTCTTTGGCACACGTGCATACATACGTAGAATTATGTAAAGGGACACAATTTTGGAAAATAAATAGTTACACAATTCTATTCTAATATGTACATGCTATAAATCCATTATGTTTTGCACCAGTCCATGAATTACAATTTGAAATACAATTTAGCTGAACCAAATAAACCTATACAGAAGAGATTTTCGCCTCAAAATGAATAAAACAGTTCATATGCTCAGTTACAGCTTTATTCTTGTATGCCAAATCAATAGTGTATTTGTAGTAAGTTAGTTTTGTGTAATAAAAAAAACTATTATTACTATTGCTATTGAATTTAAGTATTTAGGTATGTCAAACCTCCATTCCGTCGCGCTAGTATACGATTGTACTTCAATATATTACCGTGTTGATTGTTACTGTTGAGATCACTTGAATCCACCGAATAAATTCGTATCCCTTCGTATATTATCAATATTATCATGAAACCAATGTTGATAATCAGTAATATTCTAGATTTATAACTGAATTCTAAACCTCTCGGAATATACCTAAATTCATTGGAATCAGCTATACATTATGAAAATGTGGAAGATTTTGGTCACGATGGTTTTGGTCCTACCCCTGGTATCTCTCTATCCGACAGAACGTAAGAACAACGTTACATTACCATTTCCATACAGTCAAATAAATCTCTCAAATGTTTCACGCATCATATCATTAGAGGGACCTAGTGTGCCTGCCCTTCAGTTGTTGAATTTTTTAATACCAACATGACTCAAATAAGTATATTTAATTGCTCAATGTTTTTGACAGTACGGATTACCTGTGCCAACGTCAGGTGTGCCGGTATATGTGTAATGAAAAATAGCGTACCAAAATGTCTTCCTCCTTCTCTGGATCAAAATTCAGCAGGTAAGAATGGAATATCTACTAAATACTGCAATTGACCATTAACCAAACGTGTTTTGGCTCAAATACTTATTGAAAAATAATTAAATTAATTCAGGAAGAAGTCTCCCACAATGTATGTGCGAAAATTGTCCGGAGTGCAATGGCGGTAATCCAATCCTTCAGTAGGCTGGCGTTGATGTGGCTAATCAACTAATCATTATTGGTTACATTAACTTTTCAAGTCGATATTGTTTATCCTGTATCTAACCAGTTCTTATTGTTATGATCGTCAAATATGTAAAGTTTACGTTATGACAATAACGTTTTGATCAGAAGTTATGCAAACGTTCCCTATGGAGTAAGGAAAATTAAGTTTATGACTCAAAATTTTAAAAAAATGTGCATATTACTTATAGATAGATACGTCTACATACAATTCATGTCATCTCCAGAGTCAGTTGTATATAACTACCATGTGAAATCCTCTAAATAAACACATTTGAAGAACCGTGCCCCACCACATAACATTAGCTTTATGCCACCTATAAATACAAACATGAATATGTCCCTCGTACACACTACACACAGAATTTCCCACGGCTCATTTAATACAAATACGGGCCTTATCATCATCATGCAAGTGAGTTCAACTTCCGCCCACATCAAATTTGGGTTTCAATGCCAACGATATTCATGTAAGCGGATTTGCGTGAAGCCACTTCTAAGTTTATAAAGCTGACTTGTGCTTTGAGGCTACTACTATGTACATATGTATGAGCACCTCTCTATACCTAAATGTGCGTCGCAGATTGTAATGATCTTGTTCTGTTGAGAGCATATAAGCAGGAGTTTTATGCACAAACCTCTTTGCTTCTGAGTGGATACTAATGCCAGTGTTTAACATAAGGACCGCAAGCATCCTGAAGGCATTTAAGATTTGAAGGTTAGAAAGTGCAAAGTTCCAGTAGTGCAAAAAGTTGTATTCCTGCGAATTTGTACTTCAAGAATGGTTGAACATATAGTGTAGTACCGTATTGCGTGTTGACAAATCTTTGATATTATAGCAAATTCTGATTTTTCATTAACATTTGTATGTACATTAACGTACACGCTCTTTTATATTTCATAGTAGTAGTTACCTACATTGATTTTCTCGAGCACCTTCTATTCATGACTCATTTTTACCCAAATACAATGACATGCCTAAATAAGGGCAAGATCTTTGATATTCCTATGCAATTGCCCACTCGTTTATCACTGTGTGAAACTTTCTTGAGTTGTGAATTGTGAATGCTCATATTTAGGTATTGTGCTACGTGTATTTTATATTATGATAAACTTATTGTAAGTTCATTCCAAGTGTTAGAACTTTGTTTAGAAATTTTGGTTTAGAAGTTTGAATTATTGTACTTTACTTGTTCACTAAAATCACCTTTGAAAATGCCGGTTGTGTTTCTCGATAAATCGTGGAAGCGGTATTGCTACTATTTTATGTTTGTGATGTTATTTGCAATGTTGCTACTAGCATTTATTAAATACTTCTTCCGCTCGGATTATCCTCCAGAAAGAGGAACTTACGCCAAGAACGGTACTTATGTCCTTGCAAACTACTAGCAATATCTGCTTTACACCGTCACTGGGGTAAATAATTTTATATTATTTTCAATACTTATTAAATATAGACAAAACATTTAGTGCTGACACAGATATGATAAATTGGACTGGATATGAAAATAAGATAATCAGGATTGAATTTGCAACAAATTTTCCTTAATTAATACAGCCGATATTTTGTATTTTATAGAAAGTGCAAACAGTCAAGATTGGCATGTCCTGGAATATCCATAAGGATTCGTTTTACTTGGATTTACTCTAAAAATGAAGGGACACGGACAAAAATGTGTTTTCAACTAATGTTATGTATATGTATTATTACACTAGCAGGAGTTTTGCGTTTCCAGAGATATTATACTAATGATAAATCATGAAAAACCCTACGATGCTTATGTACTTTTATAACACTCTTTACTCTAAAATAAAATTGTTTATCATAAATTAAAAGTAATAATCCAGTAAATGGTTATGTAATACATATTATACTTATATTTCAATGTAACACTGAAAATACTGAGCGCAAAGTTGGCCATAGTAGTAGTTTGTATATTTGTTGTTGTTGCAGTTTATAAAGCTGAAGAGAATAAGCTTGTGCTAAATAAATACATAACTGAATTATTTTTATTTTGTTATTTTGTGTTTAAGAAGATTGACATTTTATTGGAAAATATCATTTTGGTGAACATTAATCCAAATTAGTTGTATGTCGATGCGTTTCCTGAGACCGCGTAGAATCATTTCTTTGTGTTTCATAGATGGAGCTATATAGGAGCTATATAGGAGCTATATAGGAGCTTGCTGGTATTTACCTTCGGAATACGTTCTAGGCTTCGCCAACCAATGGAATAGCCAGGATTTTTAGAGGTTGGTGTAAATAGTGCTGAAAAAGACAGAACTACAGAGTTATTGAAACTATACTTCATTAATAAATTCTTAAATAATAATTATTCAAGTGTTGTTAAGCACACCGGGCTCTTTATATTCTGCTTACTTACATATTAGTAATTAAATATCTACAACTTATACAAGGAAGGTCGTACAGTTGTAAAAGATTAATAGTATGTAAAGTTGGCCCTATTAAATGCCATGCAAGCTTGGGTTAAATTTTTCACAAATTGCTTCAACATTTTCTGTAATAAATACAATATTAGTAGTACTGTAGTATTCTTAACAGCAAGGAATACTCTCAAAAATTGACGTAATTTACTTGAGAGCTTTGGTGCATTTGATTCTTCGACATTAACTACTAACAGTGTTGGACTAAAATACTTATTGCTGTTTTCAACATTACACTTTGTTCAAGACATTATCCGCCACTCGTTAATCAAGTTACTGTTTATTTCCGGTCTAAACCAATGTACAAACTAGTTCCCCGAATTAACACTTATTCCAGCTACCCAAATAACACACATGTAGTTAACAAATATCTTACATTAAGTATATGACATTAATAATCTTTTATAATAATATGTAGCTATTGGCTATTAGGCTTGTTTGCTGTTGTTTTTCCTCCAGCTGTATCCTGATCCCCCTCAATTTCGTCTTTGTTGGGAGAGGCTGTTGGTACTGCTTTGAAGCACTTCACGTCCTGGTTTACATATTTTTCGTATAAATTTTACCTTTCTAAACCGATGTAAGTATTATTGGTTATGTAAATCCATATAATATGTGTACACACACATGTTTCATACTCATAACAACGTAGCTCCAAAAAAACATAAATTAGCACATGGAATGGTGGGAAAGAAAAATACAACAACTTTATACTTATAGCAATGTAATGTACTAATTGTATGTAGTTCCATGCAGCTCACATCTATAAGAAAAAACTATATCTATACATAGATATATTAGCATTCAATTTGTGTGTGTGAATTGATGAGCGGAGAGATTCCACTTCCACTCTAGTTCGTCTGCTTAAAAGCAGATACGAATAATAGAACGTGGAAAAAGGCCTATTTGTAATTTACTTTCAAGCTGAATAACGTTAGTTGCACGAATGCATACATTATGCATAGACTTACAACGTAAGATCACTCTAAAAATTTAAACAAATAATTCTCAAATAATTGAGTCACTACATCCACTTAACATGTGCAGTAGTACGTATTCGCTCAGGAGGTTTTTCGGCTTACACGCAAAATTAATGAGTAAGTCTCCTTGTCAGGATAAGAAGGAATTTGTGCAACAAACAGGAAAACTGTATTGGAATGGTACACAAATATATATAATCAACGTCTGCTAATTATTTCGGTGCACAGACAGGGTTCATCATAGACTGATTTTTGACGTTACCCAATCAGTCGGGGATCATAGAGGAGAAAATTAGGTGTGCGCGAAGGTAATAATAATACTACAGAGGAGAATAAATGGTATGGTTGTTGTCATCGTTAAAGAAGTAGAAGAAGAAAGCAAGTCGGTTGGCAAAGTTTATTTTCGATCCTGTCACGGATTCACTTGGCACAGTTCAAAAATCTGTCTGTCCCTATCGCTAACCCTTTAGTATCATCGGTACAAAAATACAAACATAAATAAAGGTCGTTGTCAGTATATCTACATACATAGTTATATGTGATGTCTACGACTTTAATACAAATTACAAATATATTACCCTCATTTGTATCCATAGAACGGCGTGAGAAACAGCAATATAGACCAATCTCTAGGTTATTCATTCAGTGTGACGAGAAAGATTTGGGTGGGACTGTTCCAAAAATATCAATTTTTCAAATGAGATATACATGCAGTCGGTGATCTTGTAAAAAGGACTGTAACCAATGCTCATGGTTTGTTATTTTATGTGGTTCGAAGCTGTTGTTGTTCATAAGTGAGGTGGTGGTGGTGGTGGTGGGAAAAAATTGCACATCGGATTGTAATATTGTAAACAAAAGGAGCTGCACTCATTTAGTTAAACTGTACATATACAAAAACTGCATAGACATCTGCATAAACCGTAACCTGCATGACGTCTCCTGCTGGTCTATCCCCGTAAAGGGTACTGACGGTAGTGCCTGTCGACGATAGTGCAATAGTATTTTGCAAATTTTAAAATAAATCCTTGGACGTTTCTTATCAAGATATCCTATATAAGCTCCAATGCGGTTTAATCCGTGTTGCTGCTGCTCGGCGGAAGCTGGTCTGTACGTCTTGCTGTTTTTCAACCTGGTAAAGTATACATACTTAATGTCAGTTAACTCATTTATCTTATTGCTGGTTCTTTTTCATTCAAACTTTTCTGGTGCTTAATTGGTTCACCGACAGATCGAATAAAGCAAATTGTTCTTATTAAATAGTTGTTCAACATGATACTCCTACAGCTTTCTTATCTGTTCTCGAAATGTTTTCTGTGTTCTTACTTACTGAAATCACTGTATTCCTATTGATTTGATCTCAGGAATCAAGTCTAGTTCTGAATTTGTTTACTATATTATAATTATTAAGTTCTTTTGTCATATTAAACTAGTAAAATGAAAAAGAGCAATGCTGTAATTTATGGATTCAAATGTTGAGAGACACCAAAGGAAATAAATTCACTGTAAATTTACTTGAATTTATAGCTGTACATCGCAGCCCTAGTGGTATTTTCAGTTGGGTTTTCAGCCTGGTCCATATCAACGGTCATCTACGAACCCTCACATTATGACAGACATTTCTTAGATTCCAGCGACCATAAATTCCTCAGAAGAAACTCAACAGGTGATTATATACATACGCTCATGAAACAAATGTTTGCTAATAAGTCATTTCCCACCAATTCAACACTGTTACTTACAAATTTAAATTTAATTTACATACATTGTGGTTGCAGAGTACAACACCGTCATTTTATTAATATGGATTGTGTTCCTAATTTATTTTGCTATGGAAGTCCTGCTGGGATTATACTTGCTGAAAGCGGTTAATATGGTAAAACATTTTTGTTTGTCAGTACTTCACTTCATTAGAACGTGAATGAATCATTCAGTATGTTGAAAGTGATAGCCTAGATGAGTAGCATATAATTGGGAATACTAATCTAAATACTACAAATAAGCTTCTTGTTTGCTTTTGTAGAGTGATACCGAGACTGGGAATAAATGCCGCCGATGGGTGAAGACAAGAACAATATTATTAGTGTCTCTAATTCCATTTGTGGCACTCCATTCGTACCTGCATTACCAAATTTATGGCATAATTGTGATATCCAGTGCTTCCTTTTACCATGTTTATTATATGATAGTAGTTAGTTATTACGCCCATGAGATAGATGTAGAATTAAATACGGCACGGATGTGCAATTCCCTCAAATGCCGAGTCTGCCTCACGTACACTCGAGCTTCCACCCGACCTCTCACAGTGAAATGCGATAATGTGTAAAATTCATTAAATTACAGAAACCATAAAAAAGAAATAAATTTTTTATATTTTCATCAAATGGGTAATGCTATAAATGGCTTTATTAATTTCCTGAACCCACGTTTGCTCCAAATACAATTTCGGAGGTAAAAGTTTAGGAACAACCATAAAGGCAGCATCATTAAATGCAGCATCATGATAGAACTAATCATATTCCCGGTTGAATGTATGAAAGCATATACGCAGATGTTTTCAAATTAATTATGTGATGATTATACATGGATTTAGTTCCTGGTGATCGAGTTTCAAATTGCAGCACGAGCGTAAATAAACGGGTGTCGTGTGTCAACATCTTAAAAAAGCGTAAACAGAGTCAGACCGTTTCACCAACAGCCGAGGGAGAATCAGAACACCAGGATTAGCACGTTTAATGCACACTGTGGTGTGTGCTGTGGCTTGAACAGGAATGATGCGATGATAAACTAAAAGGTATTATATTTACCCACGGATTTAGTATTTAGTTCCATAGAAGACACACACCACATTGCGGATTCATAGGTCAAATGAGAATGTTTGTTAACAGGAGTGACGCACGTATTTTAATTGCTTCTTTGGTACGGCACAACGTTCAATATTTTTCATCCTGGTATAAAGATAATAGATATAAGTAGGTAAAGGATAGAAGTGCAGATGATGACAACCTATAATCACTATAAGGTAAACCCATTAGCTCTGCTATGCTTCACTTTAGCTTTTATAACACTTTCGCGATAACTCATCCCATAAAGAAGACTGTTTTCAATGTCATTTTAAAAAGTTAGTCACCTCAAAGCATTTCTGTCGTAATTATCCATATATCCAAGATAATCCGAAACAAATATGTTTGAAGTACAGTAAAGAAATAGCACTGTGTAAGGTAAAGCCCATTAACTTTTCAACGCATAATCAAAAGTTTCAACTGGCGAATTTTGAATTTATAATCCATTACCGTCTAAATATTATACTTATGTTAATTCATATTAAGCTACGTATTAAAAATATATTTGCGTTCTAAAGCTTAGTGATTCCAAGTAGCTATTCTGTTTACTTCACCAAAGAATAATTAAATAAATTACTAATAACTACTATAGAGATGTACTCACTACCAGTTTCCCAGGAATCCAAATAACTTCGTGACTGAGTATTTGGTGGAAATTTGCTACAACAAAACTTTAATTGACATTAAAAACCATGTATGCATGGCACCGCAAATTGATGCACTTAAAGCTTTAAATTCAGTAAAGACACAAATAATGCGATGCCATAAGTTAATGGATTCATATTACTGGAGGTTTAACTATATACTACCTATACATGTAAGTATGTTGCAAGTTAAATTCTCTGCAATAAATCCAAATATTTAACTGTTGAATTAAATATGGACACTTTCAGAAGTACTTGTCAGAACAGAATTGTCAGCATGCTAGTAATAAAATTAAGGTATATGGCCAACGCGTTGAAACTAGTTGACGTATGCTTGAGCCAACTTTGCTGCTCTTCCCTCTCTAAATCCATAGTTTAACAGATAAAATCAGTAATAAAATATCTGCTTGCCAAAGACAACTAATTATTTAACAAAACAAAGCAATAAAAGTGCTTAAGTTGCTTAAGTAATTTTCCATGAACTTGGCGGCTTGGTATGGATAAAGAGATTTGCATTGCATGTTAAATACATACTTGTTCCCTACGAACCCCGGATCTATACAATTTATGTATACCAGCTGTGTATAATTAGATTCTATATACCAAATAAACACCAATTAAATACATATGTTTTGGAGAGTTTATAAAAAGCTCAAGTTCGATTTTACTTAGCTTCAGTTGTTTAAATTCTTCCTGGTTTCTGGACATTCGGAGCAATTGTTTGTTGTAGCAGAAACGAGTTTCGTCAAAATGAAACAGACATTCTTTGTGGTGTGCGTACTTTTACTGGGTACTTCGGTTTTCTCCTTGGAGTCAGATTCTGGTAAGGTCTTCTCAAATAATTAAGGATGCACGGGTTGACATTCTTAGAAAATACATGGGAACTTGCGATTTCAAAATTAGTAAAGAAAAATTAAAAGTATAACTTGCTCATGATAACTTGCTCATACAAAAATTATTCTAATTTTAAAAAGAATAACAGGGATGAATTTGCATTCGTCAGATTCAACTTTATTGCAAAACAAATCATCGGAAATATACAGCAATGTAAATTTATGTATACATACATGAAATTACCTAATTATATTATACATTTCCACAGCTGCAGCTACAAAGAATTCATTTTCATTCAATAAAAATTTAAAATGAAATCGGTACACAACACATATATGTATGCAATATGCATATGAGTAAGCGTACATTGATAATCATTAACTTTAAAGATAATTTGATTTTTACGATTAAATATGTAGTTCCATAACTTATTTCCATGTTTGTTATTTTTCCTTTTAAGCACAACTCTGCGTACGGAAGTAGTTACCAGTAAGTTTTATTTCAATTACAAATTAGCCATGAATCAAAATCCTTTTACACCCCTTGGCACATGATATTGCGGTACCTTTGCATGTATGGAAAAGCTAAACACATTTAAACCACAAATAAATTCCACAGACCATGAAATCATTAAAATGCATTTATTTTCTAATGAAGCGAACAAAATTCTATTAACCACATCCCTTTCCCATTGAACAACCATCGGTGGCAGGTTCCATTTCCAAACATTTGTTGCATATAAAAATTATTGCCAGCAGGTAAAATCTCAGTTAGCAATATCCATAGTCAGGATTCAGGATTGCTGCATCGTTCATCTCTGTTTTTTAAAGAAAGTTACTGGAACAAAAATAAGTTTTTGGAATGTGGAAGGAACTAATGATTTTAAGCGCGATAGCGTGTCAGGCTTCTCTAAGCCATGGCCAACACGGGAGACCAAATCCTCGTTAGAAATTTACATTTAATTTTAGATATGATTACTTGGTAAAATGTACTTGGGAGTTCGTTTTTTACGAGAGACGTGTTTTTAAAGGTATTTTTACCCATATATTCCCTTGTTTTCTATACAGAAGCACCATCATGTGCCAACGTTCGGTGTGAAGCTGGAACTGTTTGTGAATTACAGCAAGTTCAATGTATCCGAGCCCCTTGCTATCCTATTCCGACGTGCAAACCGGTCCCGGTTCAAGGTATTTTTTCAAATATAAGTATATAAAAATTCTACTTATATTATTATCATTCACGAATGATCCGAAGAACATCTAAAACTTCCGTTTTATATGCAAATAAATATTTCACTGCTAATTATTATTAAAACATTATTTATTTGCTACAGTTTCAAAGCTGACGTGCAATAATGTCCGCTGCGAAGCTGGAACGGTCTGCGAAATGCAACAAGTTCAGTGCATCCGAGCTCCTTGCGATCCTGTTCCAGTGTGCAAACCGGTAGCTCAAGGTATACAAACATATTATTGTTTTTATTATTCAAGGGTATTAATTATTTAAAAATTGTTTAATATCCCTTTCTCATGAATTTATATGCTTATGAATATGGTCGCACCTACCATTTTATTTAAATACATTTTAAATTTCGTATACTTTCTCATCATTGGAGCATGCAAAGAGCTCCCGGAAATGTAAAAAATCAAATGGATTTATACTTAATTATATAATATATATATTGACATTCATTTCATAATGAAGCTAATACTATGTATTTTAAATTTTTAGTTTCCACGATTACATGCGACAATGTCCGCTGTCAAGACGGAACCGTTTGTGAATTGCAGCAAGTTCAATGCATTCGAGCTCCATGTAATCCCGTTCCAGTTTGTAAACCAGTTCCTCAAAGTGAGTGAAAATCTTTGTTCTGTTCATTCATTTTTTTGAAACGATTACGTTCAAATTGTTGTAGGTATTAACTTGGAGTTAAATATTTGACAGACCCTTGCGCTGCCGTCCTTTGTCAGACTGGTACCAACTGCGTAGTTTACCAACCAGCTTGCTTCACGACTCCATGCCCACCGCAAGCTAGATGCGAACCTGCGAAAAGTGGTTAAATGCCAGTATATTTAAATATTTGTCTAGTGTTTTGTTTTGAAATAAACATGCACGAGAAGTACTACATAATTTAATTTACTATTGTTTTACA
>JAQGAK010004410.1:0-12298 GCA_034696945.1 Lipothrix lubbocki
TGAATTTGACGTTTGAATCCCTGGGTAAATTTTGACATCGCAGAATTTGTTTTTCCTATAGAATACAAAATTATTAACATTTGATGATTTCATTTTTATTTTGTTATACGTTATTAATAATTAATAATGCCTGGAAAAGAATTAGAAAACAAAATTTTGAGTTTGAAAATTGACGCTGAATAAATTATTTTTTAAAATTAAATATTTATTTTTCGGCAGGAATTTTAATAATAAACTTACAATCTTTGTGCATTCAAGTATTCCAGTAGGGACGACAATTTCTTCGGAAAGCCAAGCAGCGAGGAATTTTTATTGTTGTTGAAATCGACGTTATTAGTATTATAAATATTTTTCTCCATTATTTTTATTCGTATCAATTTTTGATCTTATTTTTTCAATTTAATAAATTGTAAAATAAATGATCAAATTCTTGTTAAAAGACAAGAATGACAAACAACTTAATATATGATATTGAATTAATATATTATCAAAATATATTAGGAAATGAATCATGAATAAATTATGAAGCCGTATAAATTGGTTCACAGAGAAGAAAAACCAATTAGAATTTATAGTTTTTTGAAAACAATTCAAAAAAACTGTGTAAAATCATGGATGAGTGTAAAATAAAGAGAATTACAAAAATTTCTTCCGCAGAAACTCGTTTTTTCTGAAAATCCGAATAAATCGTGAAACAATTCAACAAAATGCGCCTTTTCTTTTTGTGGAACTGTTAATAGAAACGACATTTATTGATCTTAAAACGTTTCGCATAGGCTTGACATTATTAAACAGAAATTTTCTACAAATTTGCATACAAATTTTACCAGTTATACCTGTGGAAACGCTTGTACGAGCCCTGCGAATCTTTGCAATGAACGGCATTGTATTATGTAAAAATGTTTTAATAATAAATTTATTATGCTTCTAATGTACAATAATTTATTAAACAAACAATTAAAATACAAATAAAAAAAATACAAAATCCCATATTTAATTTAATAAATATATTTTGAATGAATTTAATTCCTATATACAAACGTTACAAAGTTATTACGATTTATAATTAAATGTGTAATTTAATTAATAAAATATTTAAAATTATGAACAAATGGCATAATTTATATATGTATAATTTAATTACAAATGTAAAATTCAGTAATAATTTTAATTTCCTCCCCGCTTGCCAAAAATAGCATCCAAGACATTATTCGCCACGCTCCGGACGTTCTCGTTCCTGGTGAATTGGAAGGAACCCCTGAGGATCTCATCCAAGCCGCCGATTCCGCCGCGCACGCCGCCCAAAATCGTCCCCACGCCACGATTGATCTGCTCTATCCTCTCGGGTGGGACACTGGTTCCCCCTGGTCTGGGGAAATTTGGGAGGTTACCCAAGTCACCCAGTCCGGCGAGAGATCCTCCTCCTCCTCCTTGTTGTCGCTGACTCTGTGCCACGATTTGTCGGATTTGATCCGCGGAGGAGAATCTGTTGGAATTGTAGTTATTATTGTTGTTATTGTTATAATTATTTTGACCTCTTTGGGGTCGTTGTCCGAGGAATTCTGAGACTTGGATGTCGGACGATGAAGCTGAACCACTATTCCCACTATTTGTATTTCCGAAATTGGAATTGGAGCTGCCGAAATTGGAATTCCCGCCTCCAAAATTGCTACCGCCTCCTCCAAAATTTGAATTTGAACCACCCCCACTACTACTGCTGTGGGTGTTTCCTCCAGGATTTAAATTTCCAAAATTTGAATTCCCCCCATCATCCTCCTTGCCATATAAATTCTGGTAGCGGTCGCGCCGTCGCAGTTCCTTTAATATCCTTATGAGCGGAGTGTAGCGACTGTCGCTCGTGGGACTGGCGATCTATAAATTACAAAATTAATAATATAAATATTACAATTTTTTAAGTTTTAAATATCGAACCAAGCCTTGTGTTGAATTTTTTATAATTTTTTAAAATAATTTTTGGTAATTTTTCTAAAAAATTTTTGCGAATTTAAAAAAATATTTTTTTGCAAATATTTCTAAAAATAATGCTTGCTAATTTTTCTAAAACAATTTTTGCTGATTTTCTAAAATAATTTTTGCTGATTTTCTAAATAATTTTTGTAAATGTTTCTAAATAAGTTTTGTAAATTTTTCTAAAAAATGTATGCGAATTTTCCACAATAATTTTTGCTTATTTTCTAAAACAATTTTTCTATTTGTGTAAACTAATTTTTGATTTTTTAATTTCTAACTTTTTCTAAACTTTTGTTTGTTTATTTTTTGTAAAATTTAAATTTGAATAATAATAAAATGAATAATACATATTTCAAGAAAACTTTATTAGTTTTTTATATTTGACAGTCCACATTTCTTAAAACTTTTTCGAAAAAAATTTCCCGTTAATTTCACATATTTCATAACAACAACGCAGTTAATTTAACAGTTAACACGTTTAATTTAAAAATAAAAAATTCTTACGGAACTGGCGATTATGAAGAGTCCGAAAAGTAACACTGCAGTCTTCATTGTGAATATTTGGTATGAAATTGCGATTTCCCCAAAAGTTAATATTTGCTCCAATTAATTGGCGGAGAAACTGAAACCTCAGAGGATGGATACGCTATGAAATTTATTACAAAATGGCGTGAAATCTTGCAACTTAACAATAATGACGACAAAATCTGTCAAATAATTTATTTTATTTACATTAGCTACCTTTGTATCAGAATTTCTTTACAAATAAGTTCACTAATAATACTTAGACTAATATATTTTGTAAAAAAAACAATTTAATTTATTATCAGTAAAAATAAAAATATTCGTTCACTGTGAATTCATAATGTCGACTGACCTGTGTGAGCCTTCCTGCGCTCCCTTTTTGCTCCTCATAATTTACTTTCCCTCTTTTACAATATTAAATTAACTTCACCTTCGCTTCACTTCGCAAGAATAAAAGAAAGAATATATAGAAGTGTTTATGTACCTAAATTGGAATCGTTTAACATTGAACATGTAATTCCATCCATATTTCTTCACATGCAATTTACTAACTAACAAGCTTAATAATAATAAAGATTAAAAAAAATAACGTGGGTTCCCATCATGCGATTATATTTGGTCCAAATTGCATTTTGACATTCGTTCACAGTTTTCTTTTTATATTCTATTTTTTTGATTTCATCCGTTAAACATGAAAAGGTGCTAAAATTTTCGTAACGTTATGACTTAAACAAATTATACATAGCACATTTTAATGTTTAGCCGACGATTTGCTCTATTTAAATGTAGTAACAATTTCTATTATTTATTTCATTATTTAAAGAAAATTATAGTTAAAATATAATTTAAAATAATTTAAAGAAAATTATAGTTAAAATATAATTTAAAATTATTTAAAGAAAATAAAAACATTGAATTTAAATTGAATTTTTCTTCGTCATTAGTCATTATTTTTACAGTTCTGCCATTAAAAATGTAAATAAAAGTAATAAAAAAATAAACCATACAATTCAAGAACGTTGACAGGGAAAATAAGGCAAAAAAGCCTGCTGAAGCTCATGCAATTATTATTATTGAAAAAAATTAAGCCACAAACGTAAACATCGTGCGGCAGGTAAGAGAAGAACCGGTTGGCCTTGACTCAATGCATGGGAATTGGGAAATGTGATACAGAAATATCCACACAATTTTGCAGTTTATCCAAAAAGGAGCTTTAAGCTTAAATACTTATACATACACACATTTGTAGGCATGTACATATACAGTGTTTTAATGGAGTTAGTTAGCCTAAATTACAGAAAACAGAAGCAGTAAATAAAAATAAAGCACACATAGTAAATAAATTACAAATAGAAAATTGCGGCATATTTAAACACCAAACTGACTCCTTTCCTTTCGTCTTCACGATTTTGCAACCTCCCACGAAATATTTCCTTTTTGGTTTTTGACACACAGGAGAGAAAGAGAGATGACTCAAATATGATTATGTAAAAGTCAGTTATTTTTAATTACATATATCGTCGACGAAGTATCAAAAAGTACTAAATTCTACGTGTAAGGTATAGAAATTGGTACATTGGGATCTTTAGCCGACAATGTACTTATATCTTCGACTAAGTTTCCCAAAGGACTAATTTGTATACCTTCAAGGCAGACGTTGGTACTTTTTGATACTTCGTCGACGATATATTTAAATATTAAAGTTGCACATCAGGTCACTCCATTTATAGAGGTGGCTCACTGATATATTGTGATATCTGATATGTAGAGGAAACAAGTTTAGGATTTTGCAAATTGTTTTCATTCACAATATATTACAATATTTTTAGAGTTAATATTTACTGAAATATTTGAGAATTTTTTGAAACCGCTTTTGTCAGTCATGCCTGATTATATGTATTTCAAATGAATTTGATATATTACGAATGGTTTTCCTATATACTTTATACATACACAATAGATACATAAATATATTTTCTGTACAAATTATTTACGTATTTACAAATTACAAACCCATGCACACTTATGGGCACACGAACCAACTGCTTACTAATACATACAGACCTGGGTCAATAAACGCGTATTAATTATTATGTGTATAATTTGTATACACAAACAATAAGTTTAATTTCATATATATGTAGATATAAGGCAAGGATATATTCTTGTGAAACAACTCGTACATTTTCTCTCCCAAAAGATTTTTGGGTGAGAGCGACCTTTACGAAAGAATACAATATTATTAGTTTGAGTAATTCCTTATGAATTATAATTACCTTGCGTGCGTTCCCTGGCAAATTGGACCAAATTGGTTTTGATTTGCTTTGTTTAATTGTTTTAAACTGTGTACAGTTTGTAGTACTGTCACCGTAATAATTGCCGTTGTCATATGTAATTATTATTAAATGTAATAAATTTGATTAAATTTTGTGCAATTTGAATGTCAACGAAACTAATATGATTTTGATTCGCAGTGTACATAGACGGGCACATATGTATGTGTATTTATATTTAAATAATAGCGAATGTTAATTGTCGATTAAACTTGCGCTAACATTAAAAGGTGCTAAAATTTTCGTATGGTTTAAAAACGATTTTAGCACCTTTGAGAATTTAACCAACGATGTGTTCTATAAAACGTTTAATATAACATGTATGTAACATGGAGCAGATGACTGTGACGTCACTGCACTGCAAAAAATAACAGCAAATATTGACGGGATTTGTTAGTCTAATTATTTTCTTTGATATGACTGCACTATATTTCAAAAATTCATAATAGTACATAATATAGTGTGTTTATGAGAAATTCCAAAGAACTGTCTAAGTTGGACGTCAAAATTATTTATAATTTTCCGATATTATGCAATTTAACGTTTAGTAGATTCGATAATGGTAACTTTGGATGACAAATGTGAATTATTTATATTTGTTTTTCCCACACTTTTTGCATCTAAGCCTTTCAGCTGTCCTTGGGTTAATTCCTTTTATTTATTGGATTAAACATATGTAGTGCATTAGTTTTGTATTAGGTATTATTACCCTTATTATTGACAGTGACGGATCCGTGTGCACACTTGGAAACAAAATGTTTTTACCTTTTTTTGGCACTCATACAACAGTACATTTGCAGTGTAACGTCATGCAATTTATTTCAAGCATTTGGGTCCATTACGTTCCAGTTCTCACGAATTAACAAAAAACCATTTAATAATAATTGTATTAATAATTGGAAAAATGCACAACATTTTCCATATGCAATTTTGACATATTTGGTATCTATAATTGTCAGGCGAAAAATCTCCCACCGTATTTTAATTCAAAGCCATTAATTTGGTTTGATTTTAATAAACATAATTTGTATTAGATAACCTTGGAATTTATACTGCGATATAGTCGATTTCGGGCATTATTGTGAGATACAACAGAAGAAATAAATACAAATATGTATTACACATAGGTATGTAAATAGAAATGTAGTGCAAGAATTTTTCAAATGTCATTTTTCGAGAAAATTTCCCAGCTTTTAATATTAAATATTAATGCGCCTATTAAAAACACGTATATATGGACATACGAATAAAATTACATTTTGATCGAAAATTCCCGGACCAAAGAGCGTGTGTCGAGATATTCGACGACATTGCAAGACACACATTGTAATTTTTTTGGGCTGTCGAAAAACTGTCAAAAAATTTCTTTGTACAGGATTTACCTTAATGCATTTCCTATTTATCCGCACTGATTGGGCGATAAGAAAAAAGATTGAGGCTCTTATTGTGCTATTTTTCGACGTAAAGCAAATCAGTATAGCATTTATAATGTAATTTCTTTTATATATGAAAACTGTCACTAAAAATTTGAGCGCTGAGCTATTTCTGGATTTTTTTTTTCTTTTGGAACGAAGAAAATTTTTGTGTGTGAATTTTAAATGAACCCGCTGTCAACTCTATAATGTCATTTTCTCAGATGCAAGAATGAATTGTGAAGGAAATTTTTAGAGCAAAATTTACGTAATACTCACAATACAATCCTTATTTGTCACTGAAATGTAGCACTTTTGTACCGAAAATTCCCGTCTCCCCTCAAGTTAGACCTCATTAAATGGTTAAAAAAATAATTAAAATTAATTGCGTACATTTCCTCCAGTAAAAATAAATTATTAATAACATTGTCATTTTAGCAGTAGAAATTCTAAAGAAACTGTCAGGTTTTAGAGAAACAATATTATTAATTTAGACATTTTCATTGTAGAAAAATAGAAATTAAGTATGGAATTCGACCAGATCCACGTTTTAGGGAAGAGTTCTGAGGGGAATCATCATGTGAAATTTGGGAAAAGTGTCAAGTTGGAGATGGGCAAGTTATTTACGCAGCAGGACTTGTTAACACGCAAGGACGATTTGTATGTTTGCATGCGGAGTTTTCTGATTTTTGGACAAATTTTGGGGGTTGTGCCCATGGAAGGATTGGGGCAGAAGAATTGCAGAGCGTTGAGATTTCAGTGAGGGAAATTTTAAATATTATTGTTGGAATTATTTATAAATTAGCGTCTGTTTTAATTTATATTATTTTTAAATTTTTATTATTATTTTTTTTTTAAATTAATTTTGAAAGATTAATTTTTTAAAAATTAATAATTTTTTAAAAATTAATAATTTTTTAAAAATTAATAATTTTTATTGAAAATTTTGAAATTAGATGGTGGAGCTGGCAAGCGCTATACAATTTGCTCATGACAGCAACGCTCTCTATCGCCGCGCTGCTGAACTTGATCGTGTGTTTTCAAGGGCGTGGAAAGAACCCGAGCGACTTGGCGTGGTCAGCAAATATGGCGGTTTATTATTCGATCGGCGCTTTTAAGTAAAAAGTCCATCAAAAATTCTTTTTAAATATAATATAAAATTTTATTTTACCATAAAACTATTTTTTTAATCCGAATAATTACTGCACAATTTAATTAAATTTCATAATTTAATGAAATTTAAAAAAAATGTGTTTAATTTTGGTTTTAGCTACCAATTCTTCATCCGTAATACCAAGAAATTCATGGAATTATTTAAAAAATGGCAGGACATCAATCCCTTTTACGTCGGGGTGGATCGGAATTTATTCCGCGACAGTTTCCTAATCTCATTTTCCATCTACGTATTTTGCATTCTTGAGCATGCGTTCTCCCACTTGAAATTCTTCCCATTGGTGGCGACGGCGGAGAGTAAAATTTTTCCAAAACAATAATAAATTGTTATATATTTTTTTATTTTAAATTAATGCATGTTTTGTTGGAGTTCTTAAATTTAATTATAATAATTATTATTTAATATTTAATTTAATTAATATTTCTAAATATTTTTAATTTTCAGGACGTCTAATAAATGAGCCCGGAGTGCAAGAAATCCTGCGGAACGCCACATCTTGGGAAACTTATTATTGGCGGTCGCACCCCTTCCTCCCGTTCATCGTCCCTTTCAATAATTTCGTCGCCGTGACTTTTTTCCTCCTTAGCAAATTCGCTATTTTCGCGTGGGACTTCGGCGACATTCTTATCGCCGTGCTCTCGCGGGCCCTGTCCCACAAATTCAAAATTCTGATTGAGCAGGCGGAGGAGCGGTTGGTGAACAGTCAAGTTAATTTAAATAGTGAGTTTTTATTTGGAATAAATAAAATAAAATAAATTTAATTAGATTAATTGTTGAATTCAATTTAATTATGAAATATTTATTAAAATAAATAAATACTATTAATAAATTATTAAATTAATAAAATCTTCCAATTAAATTCTGCAATTTTAGTGTTTTAATTTTGTCCTTTTTAAATTAATATTTTAGATCCGGAAAAATGGATCCAACTCACAGAAGATCATGCCAAGCTCTGTTTTTTAGTTGGGGAATTCGAAACTCTATTATCTCCATTAGTTTTTACGTCTTTCGGGGTCAACATTTATTATTTGTGCCTGCAAGTGAGTTGATTATTTTACAGTTTTTATGCAATTTTAAATAAAAATGAATTTTTAATAATTGAGAGGTGCTCTAATTATTTTAATATTGGAATTTTGTATTTTGTTTTTGTAGCTAAATCTTGGTCTGACCCCATCCGCCAACAATAGCACAATTGCCTCTATTTACGCCACGTGGTCATTCATGCAGCTCCTCGTCCGACTTTTCTCGGCGACGATTGCCGCCGCGGAAATTCACACGTACGCGCACAGGATTGTCCAGGTTTTGAAGAAATGCCCGACTGCTTGTTATTCCACTGAGGTCCGATCAAATTTTTTAATTAAAAAAAAAATTAAATTAAAAACATTTTTTGAAAAAATTATGTGCTAATTTTTATAAATTTTTTGTTTAAAATTATTTAATATTTAAAAAAAAATTTTGTTTTAAATTATGTAATAATTTTTTTTAATAATATTTTTTTATTTTGTTTAAAAATTATTTATTAAAAAAAATATTTTTGTGATTTTATAATTGTTTTCCTCCCTGCAGGTGGACCGAACGGAAAAATCTCTGTCAATCACCAAAGTCGGTTTATCCGGTTTAGGCTGCTTCACCATCACCAGACCCTTCATCTTGTCAATTATTAGCGTCGTCTTCACTTTCGAAATTGTCCTGCTGCAATCCACCGCTGCAGAAGCGAGCTGATAGGATCAAATATAGAATTTCTGTATACCTCCTTTGCATTTTTTGATGAAATATTAAAAATTTTGAATTAATAATTTATTAACGCTTTTTTAAAATGGCATTTATGTGCCTTTTCCATTTGTTCGTTCTTTAGTTTTTTTTTATTTAGATTCAATAAAAACCTACAAACTCCATGACTGACATCAACCTTTTATTTATTCTATTTATACAAATTTCACTTTATTCACAATAGGAATATATATCTTTTGATCAGCACAAAAGCTTTTACGCGATCATCGGTGACATTTGAACAATTGATTTGACATTTGAGTTATTATCTTTTTCTTTCGATTTAATGAAAATAAAGACCTTGTCTATGTACTAGATGTAATGTCATGATCCCATTGTAAAAATATTCCCACGATACTATCAGCAAAATTTACTCAACGGACAGGTGCTCGGTGTCTATTTTTTGACATTGCCAAGACCAAAAGTTACATACGCTGGATTTGTGTACCCAAATTGGAACTTTATTTGCTCATATATGTGAATTAATTTTATATTCTGTTTGTACACTGGCGATTCCAAAAACATGTAAGGGCAGTATTTATTTCCGTCAGTGTGTCTATCAGTTGGATGCCAAAACAAAACGAATAAATTTCCAATTCCTACAAATTTGCACAATACTATTTTAGTGTTGTCTTTTACCGTCCAGAAGAGTTTAGACTGCAGTTGTAGTAAATAAATACAATGTGGAAAAAATTGGAAGAAAGTTTTAAGGAAGCGCCTTTGAAAAACAAAGGACAAGAAGGAGAACAGAAGAAGGGCGGTAAAATACCCAAGGCATTGGAGAAAACCGAAAATGTCCCAAATTCCAATGATTTATATTCTTCCCTACGCTATTTCTTTATGTTTGGGCGGATTATCGGGGTTGTACCCTTTCAGTGTGTTTTCCAGGATTCTAGTGCATTGCTAAAATTTTGGTAAAACGTTCGTTAAATATTTGGTATTTGTACTAAATTTTTGGTAAAATGTTTGTTAAATTTCTGGTAAATTTTGCTGTAAAATGTTTGTTAAATTTCTGGTATATTTTGCTGTAAACTTTTTGGTAAACTTTTTGGTGTATCTTGCGGTAAACGTTTTGGTAAATTTTGCAATAAACTTTTTGGTAAATTTTGCAATAAACCTTTTGGTAAATTTTGCGGTAAACGTTTTGGTAAATTTTGCAGTAAATGTTTTGGTAAATTTTAAGGTAAACTTGGTAAATTTTGCGTTAAGCGTTTTGGTAAATGTTTCGCAACATTTTTTAGTGAATTGTTTGCTAAATATTTTAAATGTTTGCTAACATGTTATATCCAAAATGCTGGTTACCCATTTTAGCTACAATATACAAACTAAATTTTGTATCCGTAGTAAAATTTTCTATTTAAAATTTCCAGTTGGCAAAGTGCATCCGCAGCGTATTCCTTAACAATCTGCATTATTTTATTGCTCTGCGCTTTGATAAATGGCATCGTCAGTTTTCAAAATACAGGCAATTCTCCGGTGGATTTGGCCTGGTCGGCAAATTTGGCGCTGTATTACAGTATTGGAAGCTTTATGTAAAAAATGTTTTTTTTTTGCATTTTTAATGGTTTCTGGATAATTTGAAAAAAGTTTATTGTTAAATAATGGAGTTTCTTTACAAATGGCAATTATTTGTGTTTTGTTTCTACATTTTTTTAAAGATACGTGTTCATGCTAAATCGTGGGCAGAAGTTACTGCGCTTGTTCCAACTATGGCGTGAATCCTGCTCCTTAAACAATTATGGACTGGATAAAAATCTTGGTCGAGATGTGAATTTAATTGTAATTTGTCTCTACACTTCGTGTATCCTCGAACATTCCTTTGCACATTTGAAATTTTTTCCTGTCGTGGAAAATGCTGAGCGTAAGACTTTGTAATTAAATAAACATTATTTATTTTTAAACAAATTTTGAATAAATTCTACAATAATAATGCACGTTTGATTCACCATTTGGGGAATTTTGTCAACTTTTTTTGGTCCTAGGTCGATTGTTGAATCGGAAGGACTTGCAAGTTCGACTGCAAAATGCTTCAGCATGGGAAACTTATTACTGGAGATCACATCCATTCGTCGGGGACATCATTCCATACAATTTCTTCGCGGCATTTTTTATCTTTATCTGTTCCAAGTACTGTATCTTAGCCTGGAACTTCGGAGATATCCTCATCGCCGTCATGTCCCGAGCTCTGTATTACAAATTTAAAATGCTGCACGAGCATGCGAGATTGACTTTAATTGGGGATGGTTACTTTATTTCCAATGGTAAAATTACACAGAATTTAAATTACTTTCCAAATCGGTTTTTACAAAACGAAATTTTAATTTCAAATTTTATATAATTCAAAATAATTTTTATTATTTTTGAATTTATTATTTTAATGTTGCAAATTTATTCAGTTATTATGCTTCTTTTTTAAATAATTAAATAAATTCAATAGTCAAAACTGAATTTCATATACTTTTAGATGCAGAAAAATGGCGCCAACTAATTCGAGATCACGAGCAACTCCGGGACTTGGTGAAGGAATTCGACAATTTCTTGAGTCCACTTATATTTGTCCAGCTTGGGGTCAATCTCTTCCTATTCTGTTTACAGGTTTAGTGCAATTCAACGAATTTCTATTCATAATATTATTAATATTAAAATATTAATTTAGTAACAAAATTAATAATTACTATTTATATTAAATTCTAAGTTTACTATTAGTTTTCATATGTAATAAGCTCTTTTCTTGACTTTGTAGCTAAATCTAGGCTTAACACCAGGCGCCAATACAACTTTGATCGCATCGATCTATGCAATTTGGTCATTCCTGCACTTAATTGCTAGAGTTCTGGTGTCAACACTTTCAGCATCAAATATCCACGTCCATGCGCACAAAATCGAGGCTGTTTTGAAGAAATGTCCGATACAATGTTATTCGCAAGAGGTTCTAATAATAATAATTTCCAATACCATATTTCCACCCTTCACATATACTCACGCTAAATTTTGCTACAACGCTTTTAACGCGGTACATATAATAATACAACATAGCGACCAATCATCAAATAGTCTTTTCCTGTGCACAGCACGGGCTTACAGATAGTTTACAAAATAACTTCTTACAGTTA
>JAQGAK010004411.1:0-12297 GCA_034696945.1 Lipothrix lubbocki
GGCTTTCGCAGCGTCTAACTTATACTACAATGTCACTCGTAGTTGTTAAAGAACCCGAATATGTAATGTAATGTAATTAGTTTACCCGATTTCAAAATTTCCAAATGTAATGTATCAAGGGCAACCCAAGTGAGGTCTCTGGTAAAATAAAGTTCGTAAATTCGACCAACGTGTTTTTTGCTTACAGGTTTCACGTGAACTTACTCAAAACCAGTTATCGGATTCACTTAAAAGGTAGTACACATAGTATTTTGGCAAATACCCTGGACAGGTTTGTTAGTGAGCGGAATCGGCCGGGTAGTTTTGGGGTTACCCGAGTTTTTACAACTAGTTTAAACCTGAGTTAAAGATTTCGGTAAAGACTGACGAAGTCCCGATTATTGCTAAAAACATTTTGCTACAGCTGCGCTACAATTTGCATACTGCCCCTTTGTAAGGCGGTCGAAATCGTCGCGAAGCGATGATTGTAAACATATAGTGTTCACAAATTGAAAAGCAGAATTCTAAAGTTAATTACATTAAAAATACCAAGTGTAATTTATTCGCCAAATACTAATTTTTGCTGTAAATTTTAAAACGGTAGCCATGATGATTCCAAGTTTTGAATAAAACGAATATGTGGTTTTCTTATTTTACCCAAAAGCAGAATTATTTTACGAAAAAAATCCTTATTGCGACATTCGAAAAATTAGGTTTAACTAGATTGCGCTGAAACAAATTCTCTTTGCATAAACAAATCGCGTAGCTAAAGAGCAAAAAAATGCATAATTTGTGCAAAAAATCGCAAAATTCAGGGCAAATATTTCTTTTAAAATGTAAACGTCTTAAGCCTATTAATACTGCGCAAATTGTTCACAAATTCTGAATTTTCAAAATATTTTACCCTTTCAAAAATTATGCAAATAATAAGACTTGTGTCCCTATGTTATGTTTTTATTGCGTTTTGTATGGAATTTTTATAAATTTTAGCAAAAAATACTAAAGGGCCCGCGGTGAGCTCTAGATTCGAAAAGTGGACCTTCGGGTCTGAACAAGTGGGGAAGCCTGTTCTAGTCTTTGATTGCGTTTCGGTATTTGGGGAACCGTGAGCTCCAAATCGCAAAATTTTTGATCCAATGGGAAAAACAACGTAAAGTTTTCCAATTGGACAAGGTGTGTCCAGTTAGTTCGGTACTGCGTTTTCATCAAATAATCTGATCTTAGTCGACCCTTGTAACAATTCCCAATTACGACTGCCATTACGTACAATAGAAATGCAACCGAAGCAGAAAAGGTCGCCGCACGTTTGAATTTCCCTAACAACAGCGCTGCATCATTGCAATGGTAAAAAACGACAGACATTACCGGATACATACATGACCAGACATTATAAAACATTAGAGCGAGGAAAGACCGAATGCGCCCGACAAGAGTGTAAGTACAACACTTTACCACTGTAGCAACAATTGTTAACACCACGGTAATAATTGCCGCAGTCGTAAGCCAAATAGCCCAAATCCCCAAATCAAAAGGTTCCCAGTACGTTTCAAGTAAATTAGGGATGCTCTTGATGCCGTGGGATGTAAAGAATCTATAGGAAGGAGTATCTTGCATTGCAAGCATGTCTTGGAATCTGTGATGTCCAAGACGCGTAAAATCCTGACCTAACCAAATGAAGTTGTACAGGCGATTACATCTGCTCAATTGATTTGAAATTCTCATTGGGCATTTTTCGCCCTGGCTGTAGTTGAAAAACGATTGAATAAATCTGGCCGTGGTTTGAGTAAATGGATTTTCCTTCTGGCTTGGGTCACCATCTGTCGTTGGTAGCTCTGCTTTCCCATCATCATAATTGGTCTGCTTCAAGCGCCAGAAAATATTTCTTCCGTTTGCACTCGCTGTTGTGAATGCCTCGACGATTGCGGAGTAACAGCCGATATTATTTTCCTCATCGTCACTCAACGTTGCAGCACTTTTGCTGTTTCGGCCATCATTGCAAGTAAAATTGTGCAGAACTTTTTCAAATGGGTAATTACAGTCGTGGCATAGGACGCCACCACCACGAATTTTCGCTGCAATCGCTTGATTTTGCAAAGCAATTAAATTGGGATGTTCTTCCATTAGTTTTCCATGCTGTACGGTTTGGTAGACAAATACTGAAATAGCTGACACGCCAGTGCTCAAGCTTTGTAAAATCCTATAGGGAGATGTAGCGTGATTATTGTAGAAGTCGTAATTGACAGTGTCCTCGCTCTCCCAAATTGTGATGGATCTGTTACGAAATATGAGCAGTAGCTGTTCCGTTTTCAAAAAGGCACTGGCAAACAAATTTAAATGGTCGCGCCAATTGATGACTTCATAAGTTCTATCTACGGAGTTTGTGTCAAGCGGTAAAACAATTTGATGTAGACAATTGATGTAGCGAGTTTGAAAGAAAACCAATAACGGATTGGGAAGTTTTTGAACATTTGTAAAACTCCCTGTCCCAACCACAGTTTGTATATGGGGAAGCAAAATTTGAGAATATTCAATGACTGCTTTGTATTCTAAAATGTGTATTAAACACGAGTGTAGAGATTGAAATGACAGCGGTATGTTTACCTGGTACTCTGGGCGTGTTCCTGTTATTATTCCAAAACATAAAATAAAAATGTAATGCAGTAAAGTGTGCGTTACGACTTTCATCCCGCAGCTTACGTATTTGAAAGGAACACGATTGCTGTTTGCGGCAAGTTAATCCGTAGACGTTACAAGTGGTAAAAAAGACGTGTATAATTTGTAGTTTCAGCGATTGGTCAAATTAAAGGTTACATATTATTACCGTAGAATTACAACTATTTTAAAATTCTCCCTCTTAGAATACAACATACGTGTATCATACAAACATTTTTTTCAGCTGCTGACTCGGAAAGTTTATTTGTACGCAATTATATGTAAGGAGGTGAAAAACTGCCATTATCACAAAAACGTCTTCCAGAGCAATACTAAAATATAGTTGAATTACAAATCCAAACAAATCATTAGGGCCTACATAATATGAAACAAATCCACCAAAAAATTACATTTTCCGGGTAAATGTTTTAACAAATCTTTAAAACCTTTATCATTCAAAACAAATATTACTAACCCGATAATTTTTGTTTGTTTGTACAAAGCAATACTAAGTGAACATGAACTCATATAAAATGTGTCAGGAGAAGGCTGCAATTAGCTTAGGTAAATAGCTCGTAGAGTAATCTATATTAAATGAGGAATTTTGATTGACGTTCCCTGAAATTTATTTAAAAGCATCCATTACATATTGTCAGAGCGTCCTTTCAGGCTTCTCCAGTGACCTACTTTAGTTTCTATTATTATTACTTGAGTGCCCACTTCGTTGCCATGTTTTGTACAACGGAGGAATTCAAGAGGCAGTCTCGAGTGAGCAATGACAGTGTAGGTTCTCCTGATCCAAAATACAATACTCTAGTATACAGTAATGTATTATAATCAAAATCAATAGCTATATAGTTTAAATTTACAATTCAAAAACTTTCTATTTTTTGTTAAATTTAATATGATTTTTTTTCCGAAATCCAATGTAATCCCATATTTTCTTCATGGGATTAACCCAGTAAAGAATAACAATTGTATCCGTCTAAACATTTTGCGACCGTACCAAAGTGAACCAATAAAGCTGAATCTATTTGGCAAATTTAGAAACTAGTCATCCATCTTTGCATAATGACCCAAATTAATTTGAAAATTCAGATTCATCTCATTATTAACATCCCGGTTGTCATGTTAATGTTACCTCTTCGGAGCTAATTCTAGTGGTTCAAATGTTTGACAATTACCAACTTTTCTAAATAGTCTTATGCAAATCAATTTTTCAAATAGATTGCGAAACGCGTCCTTAAAATTACAAATATATAACCTACAACTTTTAAAATAATTTTAAATTACAAATACCATATTGAGTTACGTTATAAGCTAAAAACTATTTAAGGCGACTTTGTTTTTCAAACCGGTTACTAGTTACTATTGCAAATACTGAATACGTATGTTGTAATTTGTAGTTTGAAATTAAAAGTGTGTTAGTAGTATTTTAGACTTGAATTTTATTTGTTCTGAGGAATTAATTTAATATCCGTTGGACCATTCGTGCGATGATAGCTAAAATCCAATTAAGCTCACAACTGTTCGCCTGTATTGGGTTCTAATAAACTCATGGTTATTAATTACGGTTGCGGTTCTTTTCCACAAATTTGAGATCGTAACAAATCGGAAAGTGTGATAATCAACTATCAATTTGTAGTCCAAAATGTAAAAGATGCAAGAATTTACTTTGGTATATTTAAGGGTTTTGCACTTGGTTCTTGAAATGCTGCTACCAAGAAAATAACGACTACGTTGACTAAGCAAAAAAATATGTCGGCCTTTATAACTTTCGTCTATAGACTATATTCTATTAGCTAAACAACATTAACTTCTGAATATATTCAGAAGTTAATGTTGTTTAGCTAATAGAATACAATTTAAGCAGTCAAAAATATGCATTGGAAATTTAAATGATGGTGAAAATGATTCTTATATTCTGTCCTGTAGCAATGAAATAGGAATATGGATAAACATGATTATGACATATACATTGCACCTGGAATAAAAATGAATCAAGTTTCCCCCACTAAATCGAGATGGTATAAAAACTCAAATAATATCTACATTCCATGATTTAATTTGGTTTACGTGGATAACTATTTAACAAGTAGGTTTTAATAAACTGCAAGCTTTCGAATAACAACTGTTTTCATCGTCAGGCTAATGCACACTAAGAGTTTATGGCATTTATATATATTTGGAGACATTTTTAAATTCATAAATTAATTCACATCTGAACATCATAAATTTGTTTTTCTTTACTGGGGATTTTGTAAATAAGTTGATTCCAGCCATTGCTAAGACAAAGACATAATACAAAAATCAAGAATAAAAATATCTATGCCATTTCATTTTGTGTTGTACAGAGTGCCCAATAACCTTTGCGCCCTTGGCTTTAGATGTACTCTATATGTTTCTCAATATTTGAAGAACATACACTTGTAGAGAATTTAATTCTGAATCTAGAGACAATTTTACATCTTATGTCAACTCATTAGTAAGGACCCTATGATTTTTTTAGAAATTATTTTTTAACACTTTTAAGTCTTATAGACAAAATTTAGTTTTTAAAAATATTTTTATTTTATGCACATAATTTCTTGAATTCTCAACGGATTTGGACAATTTCTGTTTTGCTGCATTCGCTATAAAATGCTCTACTAGAAAAACTATTTGCTTTGTCAACTGTGAAAGACCTTTGTCAAACGGTGTGGGTATGATAAACATTCTTACCACTAATGATCCATCGTCAACATCCAAAAACACACAAAGATTTGTCAGACCCTAGAAATAATCAAAATAAATGTTTTTGTAGAGAATTTCATTGCAAATGCGTCAAAAAAAATTTCATTGAAATCCGTTAAGAATTACAGTAGTTATGGCATAAAACAATCAATTGAAAAAAATTAATTTAACTCCCTAATTTTCCAATGTTGAAAATTGAGAAAAATATTCTAGAAATGCTGATGGAATCCGTATCGGGGGTCCGACTTCAAAAATAAAAATATCCCTAGATTCGGAATACAATTTTCTACATGAACATGTATTTAAAATATTAATTAATATGAAGAGTATAAATAATGCCCTGGGCGCAAAGGTTTTTGGGCACGCTGTACATAAAAAGTGATTGTGACAAATATGGAGGTACTCAATGATATGTTTAGTTAAGTTTGGAAATTATTACAGAGGTTGAGCGTGCGAGATGTAGTGCTTCAAGGCCGGAACACGAAATAAAACCATATTAGTAATTGACATATAATGCATGTTACATTCATGATTTTGTAATCAGTTAATGTTTGTCGTTCTTACAACGCTCGCAATTTCTTCTCGCCTTGGTTATAAATTCACATGAATTTTTGACGAGAAAATTTAGCTTTTATGTATCTGACCTGAAATATTCGAAGTCACGCGTAAATTTCAGTATAAATGGAGGGGCAAAGCACTTAAGCTTTGATTACAAATATCGATTTAACGCAAAAACATTATAAAATAACCACTTCATTTCCGTAAAACCTTTGTTCCTTATATAAAATAATTATCTGTAATTTTCTGACACGGAAATTGCTTTGTCCAATACACTTTAAATTCATCAGCAAAACTTTTTACAATAAGCAGTAACCACTCTGCAGGTTTCTTGTGCTTATTCACGGAATTTTACAGTTTTTATAGATTCCTTACCTCGTCCTGAAGACGTTTACAGATTGTGTACAAAACCTTGGCTATAAAAGAGAATCATTGTTAATCATTAACCACGTATTCATTTAATTCGAAAAATGATTAAAATTTTTCATAATTAAAATTTTTTTTCAAAACAGTTCTTCTATATAAAAATGTTTAGCTCATAAATAGAAAGAGTAAAGAACAGATATTTGTACGCGGTTGTTTGTGAATCCAAACATTTATTCTAAACAATTCAAAAAAGCTAAATTATCTCTGAAATTCAAAATCCAAGTTTTCTAAAATGATGTTAATAATAATTGTCGTCAGTTTGGTAGTACAAACAAGTTTTTCTGTTCGAGTTTCGTTGTTAGATTTACCAGCATGGGCAAATGCATTTGACGGGTGTTTTATCCTTTTGTATACATCCGAAATCGTTGTTGAAAATTTGGAAGCTATAACTGCACCGTTTGTATACACAAACGAACACTTTCTATCACAATTAGCTTTATGGATCGGAAAATTCCATATTTACACCGTCCTCGGAAAACCATATCTTGTATCGTCATGTCAGGCAATTTTGTTGCTGTACCACTCCCGACCACCGACTCTAACTCAGATTGAGGAAAGTTCATTTGTATTACCATCTTACAGTTCAACGCCTTACGTAACAATGGGGTTTCAAATGAAAACTTTCAGCAATTCCAACCTCCGGGCTGTTATGAAACGTGTAGAGAGTGTTTGCCATAACCGTGATATGCAAAGATTGCATATCATGATTATCCAATCAGAAATTGATTTGCTGTCGTCAAAGCAATTCCGGTTTATCAAATGGTACGCCGTCTGTTTTTTATGCTTCCGTTCAAGAGTACACCTTATTAATTTATCTCCCAGCATTAATGACCCGACATTCAAATTAATTGTCATGGAAACAACAAGAAATATATTGTATAATCACAACTTTGAATCCATCTCATTTCTTGCCCTACTTCCAGACAGAATCTCAAAAGTCGTATTTACTTATAAATCTGACGTAACTGCACAAATGATAATTTTCAAGTTTACGGAGGAAAAATATTACAACACGACGTTTAGTATGGTGAAAAGCGAACAACGTGTGAAAAAATATTGTCCCAGGGACATTTACTTTAATATGCATCTAATGAAACTAGATCTAGAACCGTCGTTCCTACCGATCAGAACTAATAATATTATATTTTTGACTTGCACAGGCATCAGACATTACCTCACTTACAGCATTTACGCTCAGCCATTTCAAGCGCAGCTCTGGGCAGCAATTTTTGTATTATTTATTATTTCTGGAATTGTTATTTTCGGCTTTTCGAGAACTGTTCGTTCCGATGCTTATCAAATATTTGCCATGCCGCTGCGCGCACTCCTCGAAAATGTCGACGTTGACGAACAGGTGACGGATGAAAGGCAAAAATTTAAATTGATCATGGCGTCGTGGTTGTTGGTCGGAATTGTGCTAACCAATGCTTACAAAGGGGTTTTTACCTCTGATTTGACGGCTCCCAAACCATTCCAAGGTCCGAAAACATTAAGTGACATAAGAAATACGCAGTTAATGTTATACATGCACGAGGAATTTAAAGAAGCTGTTTCGCTTGACTCCATATTTCAAAAAAGGTATCAAAATTTCAGATTAGTGACCGAACAAGTGCCAAGAACGTTAACAGCTTTAACCAACATCGGTCCTTGGCTCACGTACTTATTCGTGTTTTGTTCACCCAATTATCGCAAAGCATACAAGGATAGGGATAAAAAATTGTGTGACACAGTTTACCCCCGAATTGTAGTTGCCAACCCCCGCGTTACAACTCCTACTGTAGAAGATGAAATTTCCAAGTGCGACAACGTAGCGCTGCTTGATTACGAAACAGCGCTCCCACGATTCCAAGTACCCAAATGGCGGATCAGTAGCCTTAAGAACAACCCATTTGTAATTGGCGAGGAAAACGTTATCCATGGCGATGTTGGAATTACTTTTCAAGTTAGCAATGGATTACCTCTACTAGAATTCTTCAGGAAACTAGTTGAAAATGGTCAGTATGTCTGGATTGAGGATAGACTTGATTCATTAAAAAGGACCAAATACGATCTTCAACGATTAACTTTCAACTTGGAACAATCCGGGTTTGAAGTTTTGAAAGCGTCTTCGAACTTTGTACAAACGTTGTTATTTATCATTTCAATTTGCTTTCTTGCCTTGATTATTTGTTTTTCCTTGGAAATATCTGTCGAATTCTACACGGACGACGCTGAAGAGTGAATATAAGTGAACCAGAAATGGACATAAATTACTCTTAATTTACGTTGATATTATTTTATATTATATTGTATATATGTATTACATATATTATTTATATTATTTTATAAAATAGTTATACCCGTTTTATTTGCATATTCTAATTAATTTGGATCAATTTTGTTAAAAATACAGGCTATTTAAAAGTCTGATCTGATGATAAAAGTTCCTGGCAAATATAATTATTTTTTTTATAATTCTTTGTCAAGTCTTGCTACACAATTACAAATATCTGATACTAATTTTTATTAAACACAACATTTCTCGGGTAGAAAAATTGCGAAGTGTCAGCTATGACAAAATGTCTTTACTGTAAACGTGTATTTTGATGTATTCACTTACTCTGTAAATTACAGACCTCGTAATTCAAACATTAACTGGTGCTTTTGTTGCGTATGTATTGTAGCAAATTTGCAAAATAAATGAAAATTAAAAAAAACTTTAAGGCTCATAATCAAATCACCAGTAAGTTTGTTAAGGCACTGGTTTCTTCAACAAATTACGAGCCATTTTAATAGATGAACAATGCATTCAGGGAACAACAATAATTTATCGAAACGGATTTTTTCAGGATTATTCTTGCTTTTTCTTTGTTAACCTATGGATTTACGGTACACCTGAGCATATATTATTCTTTCTAATGAAATTACCTTTATAGTGGAAATGTTTGAATGTAAAAACAGAACTGAAATTAATTTAAAATAATTATTTAAATAAAATCTACTTTTTTTGAATTCTTTCCCAAAAATTCGATATTTAAAAAATTTCTATGGTGACAAAGGACCCTCAAATTAAAAACCAAAATATGACCTATGCACTATAGATCTCGCTACGCGACCCTAAGGTAATTCAATCATATCAAATATTTAATTTAACAAAAACATTTGCCCCAGCAATCTCCATTAAAATCCTACCTTATATCAGGGTTCCGCGGGTGGCATAAAAGTGGCATGAATTTCTATCAAAAAAGGTGCCACTATAGTGGCATAAATTAAAAACACTAATTGGTATTTGCTAGAAATTATATCTACCAATATAAATTTTTAAATACTAAATTGTACGTATTACAAGTAAATTTTATTGTTCAAAGTTACCTCTATTTATCTGTCAATTTTTCAAACTTTTTGAAAACAAATACTTTGAGGATCATAAAAAATACATTGTCACGATCAAATGCCCGAAATAAATGTCTTCATCAAGCATCACACCAAAAAAGGACTAAAAAATGTATTTTGTACGAATAATTTGTACCATTTTGGCCATTATGTCAAATGTCATTCATACCAGCCTGTCAGGGCAAAATAAATGAAAACTTCGTGACATAAATGTAACCCTTCCTGATACATTGTAGGAAGGTTACGAATTTTTCCAATAAATTTCTTGCTTCAAAATGTGTTGGATTTACAGCTCAGAGTTTAAATTCAAAGAGTTTAAGAGGTTGAAATTCTGCCACGAAATAACAAAATTTTCATTTTTGCATCTGCAGTTTACAAAAAACCAGGGATCATTTTTGCTTTTATGTTTGAAGCAATGTGTTCATTTCCCCCTTAGCCGTCGATATGTAGAGAGTGTGTCTGGCTTCCTTGTATAATTGGCTTTTATAAACCAACAGTATGGTCAATGCCAGCAAATCCTACTATTTCCCTCCAACCAATAATGAATAATTTAGGAATTTGTTGAATACTCTGAAATAATATTTGGTGTATAGGTAGTTTCAAAACACTTCAGGAAGAAATGATTGCTTGCAAATTTTACCTCCACGTCACCAAAAAGCGCCAATAAAGAAACTAATGCATTATTGCATTCGTAGTAAATAGTATTAATGTTATATAAATATGTCTCCAAAACCGAGTTGCTTCTCACTTAACGGACAGGACAGGAGGCCATCCACAATATTTAACTGGCTGTGTTAAAACTGCTTACACAAATTGATAGGCTTAAAATGATATATAATAAAAGGATAAAATATTGTTTTGTTGAAGTTATGTAATATTCGGCACTGGTGGGGGTGTTCCCATGGCGACGGAAATAAGGACTCAGTACGGCGTCTTGTAAAATTTTATATGTTTATTTCATATTAGAAATTAAATATTCTTTAATTTGGATCTAAAATATGACGGAAATGTTTTTTGGGATTTTACATTTTTAATGTTGGTCGGAAATAACTATTTATTAAAATAAAACCATTTCAGTTGAATAATAATTAAATAAAAATTCCACTTTTAAAACGCCCTTTCAATTTCCCTTTAACTTGTATTTGTCCTTGTACCTATATATTTGTTCAATTTTTGATATTTTGACTCGATTTTTATTTCCGCATTTTAACTCATCCATAGATTTGCATTAGTTATATGTGGTACGTTTTCAGGCACGTAATTTAACTGCAAACGTATTTCATAGTAAATGCTCCCCGTTTTTCTACAATAATAACTTTGCATTTAATTAAACCTATTTATTGTTGAACATCATTCGTTACAATTTTGATGTTATTCGTCAAGTTTGTAACTCCATTTTTAAATTTTTTAAACATTTCTTCCCATTTGCATATTTAACCATTTTATCAAAATTTTAGTTTATTTATTAACCTCAGTTACTGTAAATTCGTTATTCTGTCCAAGCAATTATGTCATCTAAGCAAAATTTTGTGAATGTATAAAATGTAGAGAGCCCGCCAATTATTCAGAATCCTTTGGGTGAATCAAATGTACGATTTGTTTTTAAGTACATTTGGTTTATAATTCGTGTCTTTTACAAACGTACCAGAAATTGTGGTGATCATAAATCTTCTTTCCAGTTGGTTATAATTTATTTAATATGCGCATTTTATTTGTCATTTGCGTCATATTTAATTCTTGCACAAGTTTCCCAAGTAACTGATAGAAACGATAGGCACGCAATTGTATCTTTTCAAACGTCAATTTTTTATTGTGAAAACATTATTTATTTGTATCAGTTGTTCATTTTGTAATTAATTTGGTTTTTAAATTAGAAGAAGTTCCGCTAGAGTTTACCAAACATGCGCCCAATATTTTGGTAAAAATGTTTTGTTGTCCTTTCCACTCACATTTTTGTATTTCAATCATATACATTTATTCCCATAATTATTAACATTTGTGCCCTTAATTATAGGCAACACGAAGTTCTGCACTCAAATTTTTTACGCGACGAATTCCACGTTTCCCTTGCCGAACTACCAAATGTTAATAATAGAGCAATTTAAGGGATCGCACTATTGTCATTTATCTGAATATTTATTATTATATACATATATTTTATGTTTGTCTAACACTTTTGGACTTGTTGGTTCAGAATAAATGTTTTCAAAGAGGGAATTTAGTCATTATAGAGTCAACTATAGCAAAGTTGGTGCTTTTGTGAATTAATTTTTAAGATCAAAATTCCTAGCCTAACACTAACAATTTACCATTACAAAAATGTATTTCCGTATCTATAATGGTCAAAATTACTATTTTATGAAATGGATAAATAAATAAATTATCAACTTAAATAACAAATTCAAAAAATTTGAATCATCATGGTCTTGTTTGCACAAGGGAAAACGTTCTAGTCCCAATTACATAAATTTACCTTTTATTTTAACACGCAGTTTTAAAGACTTTTTTGAAGACTTTAGAAAGAGGTTCAATTTAAAAAGTGATATAATTAAGGAAATAGTGATAGCAACTATTCGC
>JAQGAK010004412.1:0-12296 GCA_034696945.1 Lipothrix lubbocki
GATATATCTATGATTTGTGTATGGGTTACTGACCCGTGGATGCAATAAATCAATCAATCAATCAATCAATCAATCAATTCGGCATTATGATCATAAATATATATTTAACTGCGTAATTATTATTTTTATTTCAGAAATGAGTGTCAATGTTATTACTTCCGAAAATCAAATCAAACAAAGTAATGGGCGAGTTGGAAACCCGCCTCCTAATAATGACGATAATGGAGGTAATCTCTGCTGTTGCTGCTTCAATGACACACCAGCCCCACGGGCAAACAATCAAAATGCCCGTCCACAAGCCGGGTATGTAGGATCAACGAACTATCGTCCAACTGGATGGTTTGTTTTGGTCAATACCTCTGGTAGGAGTGGAGGGGGCAAAAAAAGCAAAAGCAGTTGGGGCGGAGGAGTTTATGGAGGAGGTTGTGACGGCGGTGGTGGAGGAGGATGCGACGGCGGTGGTGGAGGAGGATGCGGCTAGATCCGACTCTTTTTGTGGTGGAGGCAATTGCGATTGCAATTAAGTATTAAAAATAAATTACATTTGGTCTAAGTTTGCATTTTGGATGAAAGTAATTTGTACGAAATTGTAATAAATATCTAGACAAAACATTGGTAATACATTCCTGACTTTAATATTTTATTTCCAATAATTAGTTTCATGGTTGAAAATGTAGAAATTAATGTCCAGTGCAGAATGCATTTAATACTCGAACGAATTTTCCACGAAATTTGATCAAATTTCAATGCGTATTTATAACTTTGTCTTCATATGTCTCGATTTTTGTTTCATTATCAGTAATTTCAGACTTACCCTGTAAGCCGAGAACCCAATGTTTTTTTGGTAACCTCGCAAATATCAAAAACTCGTAGTTTGCAGTCAATTTGACCCATTTTTGCACAACATTATTTTTTTTTCACTCTCTATGTATTTAAATGGGAGCACCAAATGGTTTGAAAAGGCTTCCGGGAGTTTGCTGGTAGGGACCAGATAACTCAACCGATTTACATGACCATGGACTCAATTGAAAGAAAATTAAATTCTCTATATAGGTTCAACTTTCCTCGGATTTTAAAAATTTTCATTCCTTCAGCAGTTGTTGCTTCAAAATGTGATAGAAAATGTCTTTTTTTCCTTATTTGTATAATTATTTATTCAAATACGAAACTTCTGCACGGTTAAATATTAATAAGTTGTATTCGTTATTCGTTCTCAGGAACATGATGATGATGAAGATTATGTCTTCGGTGGAGATGGAAAGTTCGCCACTTTGGGTTGTAATATATAAATTATGCAAACCACACTTGCATCCTATATAATCACCATAATAATTATACAAGTGCAAAATTTTCTCTCGGGTTCTAGTAAATTCATATTCAATGCATTTGGCAATGTTTCAATAAAGGTTCTATACCCACATGTGTATCACAATCAAAAAAGTTTAGTAAACTTTTTCTAACGCCGCTTGCAGGGCAAACAATGCAATATATGTATTTACTCATCGTAATATTGAACGTACTGTTGCATATCTTCCTTCCCACAGGATTCTTACGACAGATGACCTTGTAGCAAGTTTTTGCTCCTCTATTTATTGCAATATGTGAACTCTTCATGAGAAAAGGAGGGAAATAATTTGGAACACAAGTTCTATTTGAATTCCGAAGAAAACTGAATAATTCGAGGATTTTTGCCTTTAGTGAGTCATTGTTATAAGTTTCAAATACGTCCACAATTCCCATCACAACCTCGTAACATACAGCATGACATATATAAATACATTATTACTCCCAACTTTACACATCCATTCAGATTGTTGAAATGGACACATCTTCACAACACTTTAGTCTTCAACTACTTTCTCAGTTTTGAGCATTTATTTTTTCCAGTTATCGTTACTGGTTTCGATTAAAATTCGGTAAGAAATTTTGAAATTTATCAATCAGTCAATCTTTATTACCTTTCTCTTAGTTTTCTCTAGTGTATCTAAGTCTATCAGTTGGCCTGGAATGATTGCGCGGTTTTTCACTTCAAAATTTTGATAATATTTGTCAAATTTTTGTGTTTTTGTGCAAATTTTGCATTACCTTTTTTGGCCCGTATTCGAAATTTTTAACTATAAATTCACAACGTTCTCTTAACGTTTTAGCTCCTATTCGAGCTTTCGATCAACTATTTCTCAATTTTTACTGCATTGACTTTAATTGAATTGTATTCTTCTATTAACTTCGTACATATTTATTCCAGTCAAATTGGAATGCGTAAATTATTTTATTATTATTGGTGATTCGTATTTATTAGTTTGACTATGATATTTTCATTTCTAAAAGCCACCCTAATGTTCCGACAATTCAGGAATAATTAATAAAATATTTATTTGGTAAATAATTTTTTTTCAGAAATGAGTGCCAATAATGTTGTAACTTCCGAAAAGCAAATCAACCAGCGTAAAGAAAAAAGGGAACAACCATCCGCTTTTGGAAATGCAATTTGGGAATTATGCTGCTGCTGCTTTCACACACCAGCCCGACCGGTAAATAATCCAAATGCCCGTCCACGAGCCGGAAATTCAAGAGCGACTAACTATCGCAGTACTACTGGAGGGTACATTTCGGATACTTCTGGTTGGACTGGAGGGGGCCATGGCTATAGCGGAGGCGACAATGGCGGAACCAGTTGGGGCGGCGGCGGCGGAGGAGGAGATTCTGCAGGGGGTGGTGACTGTGGTGGAGGAGGATGTGATTAGCGGTTGTTGATAAAATTCTGGCAGCCGTGAATGCGACTGTGTAAGTGGTGGAGACGATTGTGGTTGTGATTCATTGATTGGCCCGGCACTGGTCGAAGAATAAACTTTTAAATGCTAAATCGTGTAAATGTCTATATTTATAGTCCACTTCGTTTATGGAATATTAAAAAAATTATTTGAGCTTTAACTTTTATGGGATAAAAATAAAATGAAAACAATAAAGTATATAAATGGGAATGAAACATGCCAAATTTGCTATTTTTCCTTTACGAACATTTTATGTCCAATCGCTTGAGAATAAGGAAGTGACATATTAACCCTTGACTATACACGAAGATCCGGTTTGTCTAAATCTGGACAACGTTACGCAAATGGGCTAATTACGATTGTCACATATGATTACTATAGAGTAGAGAAAACCTATTTATTGTCATTGCAGCCTCCGTTATGTGTTTTGGATGCACCCAAAACGTCTGCAGGATTAAATATTAATATAAGTTGTATCTGTTATTCAGTTCTCAGGAACATGTTGATGATGAAGATTATATTGACGGTGGAGATGGAGATTCCCCCACATCAAATTTTATATTCCAAGCTTTTAGTAATGCTCCACAATACATCTATACTGCGCACTCACATTCAAAAACGTTTATTCAACGTTTTCCAACTTAAGCGGAGTAACAACTGCGCAGTAATGTGGTAATTGTCCTGTTGTGAGGCTGTGAGTCAATTTTAAAACGTTTAAAATACGTCACAAATGTGTTTTATCTGTAAGCGACATACAGCTTTAACGCTATACACATTATTTGATTTGTCCATCACAATCTCGTATTCACTTGCATGGCATATATAAAAGTAGATGACATACTCCCAACTTTACACACTCAATCAAATAATTTACACAAGCTCACAACTCATTTCACTTCAGCAAACACTGTCAGTTTATATTTCAAGTTACTATATCATTAACTTCGATTAAAGTTTGGTAAGTGACATTTTCGATTGACTATTTCTCAATTTTTACTAAATTTATTGTAGTATTTTTTTTGAATTATATAGCATCTTTTCTGGGTCGAAAGTAGAAAAAATCATTGAAGGATTTTTTCAGCTAAATTTTTTTGAAATTAAAAAATTTTAAATTGTATAATGTAATTTAATAGTATTCTACTATTAACTCCCTTGTATTTTAACGTTATTTATTTAAGTAGTAAAATCCGTATTTGAACATAAGTGTTTATTAGCAGAGCTGTCCAAAATACATGGTATTTTAAATACATGCATCTTAAATACTTATTTAAAATACATTTTTGTATTTTGTATTTTGAAGTTTCATCATTTTAAAATGTATTTTGTATTTAGTATTTTGAAGGTTCATCATTTTAAAATGTATTTTATATTTAGTATTTTGAAGCTCCATAATTTTAAAATGTATTTTATATTTTGTATTTTGATGCTGGTCGAATTTAAAAATGTATTTTGTAATTTGTATTTTGATGTTGATCGATTTAAAAATATATTTTTGTAATTTGTATTTTGAGCATCGATCAACTTATCATTGAGTTTTTTCATCACATGAAATTCCGCATATGGCCTTGTCCTTACAGTAATTTCACTGGTATTTACCCAAAAGCAAACGAAATTCGAACGTTTTGCCCTAAATGTGCATTTTGCATGTATTTTGAGGGCTTGTTTAAAGTATTTTGAGAACTTTTTAAGTATTTTGAATTTTCGTGGGAAAAAATGTATTTGTAACTTGTATTTTCATGAAATCGGAAATGTATTTTGTAGTTAGTATATTGCTGGGAAGCAAATGTATTTTGTATTTTGTAACTTGTATTTTCATGAAATTTGAAATGTATTTTGTATTTTATAATTTGTATTTTGCTGAAAAACAAAAGTATTTTGTATTTTGTAACTTGTTTTTTCGTGAAATCGGAAATGTATTTTGTAATTTGTACTTTGAGGGAATGTATTTTGGACAGCTCTGTTTATTAGTTCTATTACAATATTTATATTTCTAAGCCACCGCGTCGTTCCTATGCAAATTCAGGAATATTAAATATGAATTTTAATTTGGTAAATAATGTTATTTTTCATTTCAGAAATGAGTGCCAATGTTATTACGTCCGAAAAACAAGTCGGAAGATTTGGACAACCCCCTCCTCCTAACGATGATGGCGGCGATCTCCTTTGTTGCTGCTTCGGCCCATCACGCCCATCAACCCCACCTGTAAAGAAGCCAAAGGCCCGAAAATCAGGATCGACTAAGTATACTTATGGTAGGAGTGGAGGGGGAAGCAGTTGGGGTGGAGGTGGAGGAGATTCTGGAGGAGGAGGATGTGACGGTGGAGGAGGAGGAGGTGACGGTGGAGGAGGTTGCGGCTGATGCGGCTTTTGATAAGATTCTGGCAGCCGTGCGGATGCGACTCTGTTTATGTGGCGGAGGCGATTGTGGTTGCGATTAATTCATTGTCCCACTACATGTCAAAGAATAAAATTTCTCATTTTCATTAGGTTTTTGGCTCTAAAAGAACAAGTTCGAAAATCGAAGTGTACGGTTTAAAATAAAGCAACGTGATGAACGTTTTATAATTGTAATCAGTATTGGAATTGTATTATTCAGAGTATGTAAATCAAACGAGTTCGCCAATTTGGGTCGTAATATATAAATTATTCAAATCACTCTACATTTTAATCGTCATATGAGAAGTATACACAAGTGCCAAATTTTCTCTCGAGTTCTTGAAAAATTCATATTCCGCATGCTTTTAGTATTGTTCCTATAAAGATGCAACACTCACAGTGTATCACAATCAAGAAAGTTGAGTCAACTTTTTCCAACTTCCCCTGCAGGGCAAGCAATGCAATATGCATTTACTCCTCTTAATATTGAATGATTTATTGCATATCTTCCTCCCCACATGATTCTACGAAAGATGACCTTGGAGCAAGTTTTTGCTGCTCAATTTATAGCAATGTGAACTCTTCATGAGAAGAGCAGGGCAATAATTCGGAATACAAGTTCTACTTAAATTTCAAAGAAAACTGAATATTTTGGGGATTTTTGCCTATTGTCCATGTTAAAACATGTAAAATACGTCCACAATTCCCATCACAACCTCATAACATATGGGCATGACATGTATAAATACAATATTACATTCAACTTCACACATTCATTCGGATTGTTGAAATTGACACATCTTCACAACGCTTTGTTCCTCTTCTACAGACTTCCTCAGTTTTGAGCATTTATTTTTTCCAGTCATTATCATTGGTTTGGATTAAGATTCGGTAAGCAATTTTGAATTTTATCAATTTTATTAATTTATCAATTTTATCTTCATTACCTTTCTAATAGTTTTCTCGATCTAGTGTATCCAAGTCTATCAGCAGGCCTGGAATTATTCCGCGTTTTTGCACTTCAAAATTTTGAAAAAGTTTGTCAAATTTTGGGGGAAATTTTGCTTTACATTCGGTCTGTATTCGAAATTTTTAACTATAATTTCACAACGTTCTCGTAACTTTTTAGCTCCATGTGGGGCTTTTAATCAACTATTTCTCAATTTTAACTGCGTTGACTTTAATTCAATTGCATTCTTCTATTAACTTTTTATTTATTCCAATCAAATCGGAATGCGTAAATTATTTTATTATTATTGATGATTCGTATTCATTAGTTTGAATATATGATATTTTCATTTCTAAAAGCCACCCTCGTTCTAATAATTCAGGAATATAATTAAATGAATTTTCATTTGGTAAACAATTTTTTTTCAGAAATGAGTGCCAATAATGTTGTAACTTCCGAAAAGCAAATCAACCAATGTGAAGAAAAAAGGGAACAATCATCCGCTTTTGGAAATGCAGTTTGGAAATTATGCTTAATGTGCTGTAATCACACACCAGCCCGACGGGTAAATAATCCAAATTCCCGTCCACGAGCCGGAAATTCAAGAGCGACTGACTATAGTTATCGCAGTACTACTGGAGGAGTCTGGAGGATGTGGTGACTGTGGAGGCGGTGGAGGAGGATGTGACCATAGCGGCGGAATATTAACACAATTATTTAAACTTATGTGATGTGAAGAATAAAATGAAAAAATAAATTATATTTTTATATAAATTGGAATTAAACAAATGCAAAATCTATTTTTCCTTCTACGAATATTTTATTTCGAATCATTCCCCCGTATTTATGAAATACATAATGACAAAAAATAACACGAATTTTCTGCTCAACAAATTTCAGGATCTTAATAACTTTGGGTCCAAATTTTTACTCCTAAGATTTGTCTTTTACTAATTTGTGACATTCTGAGTAACTTCGATCCAAAAAGTTACGGTCGATACTGCTGTTCAAATCCTCCCCAATGACAAGTACATTCACAGGATCCGCACCAATAGTACGGGTAGCCAATGTGACCACAAGTTCGGGCGCACTGGTAAGAGCCCATGCCGCCACAGTAAGTGCATTGCGATTGTGGTTTCAAACTGATGGTCCTGGAAGATTTGGAGTTGGCCAGGTTCTCATGTTCATTTGGTTTAAAGAAGTGACTTTTAGCAATTTTCGACACGGCGATACTCTATTGTAAATAAAACAACGAAATAAATTTAAAATTTATGTAACAATAAATTATTAGAGTGGAAACTCTCTATAACGACAGCCTATACAGCGTCTAAATTTGACCGTTATAAAGAAGTGCTCTCAAAAGAGTTAAAATTACGGCTAAATTAAATTCTGGGGCACAAAAAATGCGACCGTTATAGTGAGTCTGCCCTTATAACAAGGCCCGTTAGAGTGAGTCTGCTCTTATAAAGAGGCCCATTATAGTGAGTCTGCTCTTATAAAGAGGCCCGTTATAGAGAGTTTCCACTGTATTAGTTTTGAACTGGTTGGAATTCCTAATTGTAAAAAGTTGCTTTGTTGATTTGCTATTATACCAATGCTAGAAATATGTCAATGTAAAACTGAAAACAAATTCTCGAAGGTGCAATCGTACTTGCCAAATACAAACTCACCTGGACAATGAGCGTGGCGAAAACGAAGGCAACCAGCAACGCACGGGCAGAAGACATTGTGATTGGTTTTTGGTTAAAAATTTAGGAAAATGTAATAATTTCTCTTACAGAAAGAAAGCGTTGTTATGATATTCATTGAGAATGCAACTTGATTGCGTTTTTACACTGTCTTGGACCTTTTATAGAATTTCGGCAGTAATGATTGACGCGATTGTATGTCGTGTGATACACAAAAAAGTTTGTTTTGTTGTTTACCGTATGAGCTGTTGTTTCAAAATTGGGAAAAGAATATCCTCTTGGACAGGAAGTTGCGTATTACCGTTTGAGTGCGAAGGTCCGGTTTGCCTAACTCTGGACGATGTTACACGAATCGGTTAATTTCAAATTATTGTCAAAAATAATTGGTGGTACATATGTCGACTTACCCCTACGAAAGACTTGCCTCGATTTAATTTTTTTGAGCCCATTAGAGCAATGAACAATTTTGCTGAATACGCAGTGTGTCTGCATGATTTAGCTTGCAAAGTTTGTCAACACCTGTCTACTATGTAGGAGTGACGTTCAGCATGTACAGATAACATCCTATAAAAATTAAGTGATACAAGATTTACTTTATTCTGTTTATTATTGTGCGTGTGGAAGTAATCTCCCACATCAGCTTCCGTCCAAGATTTGTAATAATCATGCCGGAAACGAATTAGTACGTGATCAACAGATAGGAAGTTAATTCAGATAGGAATTTAAACATATTTAAAAGTATCATCACACGAGCACAGTTGGAAATATTACATAAAGATAAGAGATTACAAGAGAAAATATAAATGTAAAATGCTGTAGAATATTTCAGACCGTCTGCAATCTGCAAATTTTCGGAACGAACGCCCGGTTTTAGTGTGCATTTACGGCTACATATGCTGATCCTCATTCCTTCAGATCGATTTCCCTTGACGACTTCATCATACCAGAAACCGATTAGTATAGAACCAGAAGATCCATTGTTGATTCCGAAACGAATTTTAACATCGACAATAACATTCCTCTATCAGCAAAGTAGTAACTCCCGACGTAAATGTGTAAAGGTGGGAGACTTCGCAGCACGCGTTTTGGATACGGCGAGCCTCGTCCCGACGCTCTCCATTGTCGCAACACCGTCGACGAATATTCATGAATGCGCCCGTACAGTGCAAAACTAACGACCAAATACACAGTAATCGTACAAGATGCACAAAATCCCACCATGGCATACATCCCTTCAAATCGAATACTCCCGTAGACGCCATACACAGTCCACACGAGGAATAACCACTTCGACGCGGGAATTAATATCGGGCTAAAAACGAATGTTGCGAGTTTATGCAAAACTTGAAGTTGGTGATAAACCGTTAAGAATTCCCGGAGCAATCGCAACTTATCGTTGGTCCGATAACTATCGCCGTTCAATCTGCAATGACATTGTTGACGACCATTAAGCATTTAATAGCAATGCTAAAGTTGAAATACTGTGCATGTATTTGAGGAAATTCCTTTCGCCATATAAAAAACGATGTTGAAGTGGCTAGAGGAAATATAGAGCATGGCATGAATAAACATGTTGTCAAATAAAAAGTTAGATCCACATTGGAATTGAATCTTTTCTGGTGAGTCATGTAAGTCCGTTGACAGAGCCACAAGAAGGTGGCGTAAAATATAGAAGAGTGGAAAACAAATATCCTGCTTTTCGACATCCCGATAAAGATCCTCGAACAGTCCTTGTCTTGGAATTATAATGAAATGGCACACACCCAAGTCGAGAACACCAAACGTACCCTATGAACATATATTTTCTAGCAATTGGTCCTAACATGATTTTTATGCTGTTTGTATTTCTGCGATATAGAATTTCCTTCAAATTTTTTTCCCTACACACAACTATGTAGTGCGGGGTACCAACCATCTACTACCAATCCAAGATGTCACATTCCATGACTGGTGTTTTTTAGAGCTCAATGACATTATAATATTCTGAAAATTGATTATTGTACCTCGCAATACAAAAATAATCGAAGCTGTGTACGTATAAACGTTTAGGATTTGGCTCTATTTGGTATGTACATCCGTCTTGTAGTTTTGCTTTGCTATTGTAAATTTTGCAGATCTATGATTGTCCATACAAGTAATAAAATGACACGTTCATCGTTTGTATACGAAAAAATAAGAGTGTGCGGTTTAGTGCTTATTTTCTTAAATATTTCATGCCAAACAGTGTCCACGTTTTCGCTATACACCGGACTCTAGCTGTAAGAATTCTGCATATAAGAGAACTCTCTCTGTAAGAGATCATTCGGGCTCACATACCATACATTGTTATATGCATACTAGCTCTCTCTATAAGGGAATTTCTGTATAAGAGACTTAAATTTGTGATTTATAGCGTTCTCTTACTTATAGCGAGAGTTCAGTGCACTGCTTGAATAGTGAAATACGCGGAATCAATAAATCGTTGTCCAAAAACGTTTTCATACATTTTAATTCCTAATGGGCAATGGTCCTTGTGTTGCAAGAATATCGTCTAATCACTGGACGGATATTTAGGTTATGTTCAATATTCGATTTTATTTTTCAATACTAATGCTCACATACAACATGAAGCTGTTTAACGTGTGCACCTTTTTAACAATGTAGGTTTGTATGTACATATGTAAGGATAGATATCCCATTAGTAGCACAAAGTGTCTCCTTTGTTGCAAACACTTACGCGCCAAATGTTACTAAATACAAAAAGCAATGCTTTGTTAGGATTGAAGTGAAATCGCAAAAACATTATTCTGCTGAAAATACACTAAATTACATCCGAAATTATCTAACATATTCGTATTATGTGTGTTTAAAATTGGATGATAGCACAACGTATGCCTAGAAATTGGATTTGACGTCTAATTTAAATAATCACAATATTATATGCATTTTAGTAGGGCTGGGAAATCGCGAAAAACACGATAAAATTAAAAATTCATAATAGATTATTCCCAGCTGGGTAAATTGTTTTATTGGGCATCCAAACATCCCAAAACCACAAAAACTAAATTTGAAAATCGCAAAGAACGCGAAATGCGCGAAAAAAAGTTTAAAAACGCGAAATACTGCGAAATATACAAAATTTTCACGAAATACCGCGAAATTTGAACTCCAACAACTTGTTTTGGAATTTATGGCACAAAAACGTCAATTTTAGTTGGAAAATTAAATTCCTCAATTATTTTTATCTTTTTTTGGCGTTAAAAACTGCTCAAAATTGAAAATAAAAATAGTGAAAATGATGATAAAAACAGCAAAATAAAGTCAAAATAAACAAAAAATTAAGAAACAGTGTATAAAAATCGCGAAATACCGCGAAAAATTGACTGTAACTTTGCGAAATTTATAGGGCCAAAAACGCGAAATGGTCCCAGCCCTACATATTAGGAAACACTAAAGCAATACAAAGCAGAATTATTGTCAAAAAGATTTGTTGACGTCACAAATAATATTTGAGATTAGATTTCAGGACATAAACAAAAAGACACTCAGATAAATGAACTGCGTAATTTTAATGATGTGAGTTTGATTATCTGATTAGGGCAGCAATTTTTAATATAAGCACAGACTGATAAAGATAATGTCTGCTCTGCTTCCGATGACGTCAGGTTTGTTTCTCCGAATTGTTTTAAAACTTGTCAAGATCAGCGAGGTGCGCACTAATATTTGACAGTCAATTCCGATGAAGTCCTCGTAATTCAAGCCGTGCGGTTAGCAATTTACTGGTGGTGTTGATAAACAAGCCGGTGAAGCTATTAATAATAATAAATTTATTTATTTAGTTAAATGCACCCGAAAATATAATTGGTCAGCATTATTGTAAACATGTAAACAACAACAGTAATATTGCTGATAAGATTATAATTATTACTGCTAACACATGTCTATTTTTCGTTCCAGCGTTGTTGGAACATTTTGTAAACACTCCAGAGGTTTGACAAGCACAGTGCAAGTCTCCTTGTCAAAAAGTAAAATCTGATTAAATGCCGAGATTGTATCTAATTTCTACCGATTATTGACAGTTTACGACGCACCAAATTATATTGTTGACAAAAATATAGGATATTCCCACTTGAAATTTCTCAGAAAGATGTTTGGAATGGAGTGAGATAGAAGATTGCGGATCTTTGTGCACGATTTCTTTTCTGTCAGCCATAAATAATAATATATTGTCATTATACAATTTTTATTTATAATAATGTAATCAATATTTTTGATATTATATAAACTTCGTCTTTATTCGTCAACACGTCACCCTGATTTGAATCTCAGATATCAGTTCTAATTCTAATGTGTAGACGATCAGTAAACTGCGTTGTTATTTAATTAAAAAAAACAACAATAACAAATACGTCACTCGTCAATTTCCATTTATTCTACAATCAGCTTATATATACACTGGAACCTCGCTATAAGAGAACGCTATAAATCACCAAAATCTGCCTCTTATATAGAAATTCTCGTATAAAGAGAGCT